>CM056725.1:28554012-28798384 GCA_029844215.1 Przewalskia tangutica
TGAAAGGAAAATGTTCATCAAGAGAATCGATTCTCAAAACGCATTAATTGAGGATTATGGAACGTATTATCATTATGGAAATTTATTTGTATGGATTTGGTCGCTGGGCCCACCTTGAAATTTTACGCTTTGGGACCCATGAGGGTTACGGAATTTTATGGACGAATGGGAGGCTACACGTGGCACCCCTCACATGGCTCGGGTCCAATTAATGCAAGGGAAAAGTGGTCATTCGACCATTGTAAAGATGAGAAAGTCTTGCTAGGCTTGAACTTGAGATTGTCGACTAAGTCAAGAGCCACTGGCTTGGATCCCTCATCCAAACTTACCATGTGTTGTAATCTAGACCTCCAACGTGTTATATATCATCTCTTAGTAGCAAGACTTAGCTCACAACACTTAGAAAATTTGAGAGACTCAGGCTAGCCTTAGAGGCGCTCTGCTTCATGAGGTTTCCCACACAAAAAATTTCAATTGTTGTCCAATATTCACAAGACATTAACCCAAGGTCCCTGGGTATTGTAAGGATATCTCAATAGGAATATTTCGAAAAACGGCGTTAATGTTAGTCGCAAGGCTAAAACCAAAGGCATTTTCATAAGTTTTGTTTGGAAATGGAAGAGAAATTGGTTGTGAGCTTCTAAAGGCTTCAAATAGCGGATTGGAGCGTAAAGGAAAGGAGCTAAGAATTTCTAAGGAGCGACATTGAATCTTGGAAATTATAAGGGCTTGTAAAGGTAAAATTTTGTCGCTTTAGTAATTAAGATTACTTATTGTAGTAGCTATGGATATTAGAAATTATGAGATATATATTATGAAGTTGATAAGTTGTTATGGATATTGAACCCTAATCCAAAACTAGTATGTTTAGCCTTGAGATTTCAATTCAATCGATTATTAGTTTAATCGCTACATGTTATATAAAAGAAGGAATTATAATTGTTAAGTTGTTTATGACTATATAACATGTTAGGCCTAAGAAGTTGGATTGAAAAAATTGGAAAAGGACTTTGTGTTGTTGTATATGTTTAGCCAAGAATGGCTTTAAATATGGAACTAGTTTCAGATTATTTGTGGGAGGAATTTACACGCCCCGTTAAGGCGGTAATCCCCTTTGGTTAGTCAATTGTCGGGCCTTAAATGTGCGTGTTTGGTTATTGAATTCGACTTGAAAAGGTGGCAAAGTATGTAGAAACAAAGGAAGTGCCGTCCGATTTTCCGTAGAATTTAGTGTCACGACTGCCAGTGTTCGTGATCGTGCCTTACCGGCACCCAAGTAGTCATACATCGTGAGTAATCGAAATATAAAGCAAGACATGAAACAGCTTATAAAATAGAAATACGCTTAAGTGAGAAAACACGCTTTCGCATATATATAAAAACATGGTTTAGCGCTACATCCGACATCGCATAACAGACTACAGCACTTAAGGAAATATACAACTATGGCGGACAGGCTCCGCCATACCCCGATCAGATAAAACTATCTACAACAGGAGATCATACCCAAAAGTAGAGCCTCCTGAAAGGACGGAGCTCGACACCAACGTAGAGATCCTAGGAATGTGGATCTAGCACCGCTTGCCCTTACCGCAGATGAACGCACTCGGGCGAGGTCAAGATAACAGTACCAAGTATGTGAAACTATAAAGAATCGAATAAAATCAAAGTATTTAAAACCTTTTCACAAATACAATCGCTCAATTGCACATAGTGCCACATCACAAACAACAACCGTAATAGAAAATCAGAATGTGTCTATTCTAGGCCGCGAATGATCAAGCAAGGCCAATCGCCCATAGTATCATTCTCGCGGCCTAGTCCTCGACTTCCGCACTCGCATAGGTCACACACGCACCGCACGAGGTATTCCTCGCATCGGCAGCTAACCCCAAGATCCGCCTAGGCTCCCGCAGCCCGCATAGCCTCAAAAGACCGCATAGTCTCAACAGCATCGCATAGTGGAATCCCCATCAAGCTAAACACCCGAATGATCAATCCTGAGCATACCACTGCCCGCATAGTCTCACAGACCGCATAGGCCGATAGACCAAGATCGTGGGCAAGCCCTCAGATAATACCAAGGGTAGGTGATACAATAACAAGACAACGGACTTACCGGTTAGCAACGTAAGCACAGAATTCAAGACACTAACCTGTAGCATCATAATATGTCTACTTATCACACAAATCTTATTACACTTAATGTAAATCAATACAAGGCTTTTATAAACAAACAAGTAAACAGCCTTTTTATCTTCTTAAGTTGTTATACCTAACTTCCCATAAAGCTAGTATAACTCTTAAGCTTTTGTTTTAAAACCAAATATTTATCTTCGTTAAAAATGATTCAAGATTCTTTGAAATGTTTTCATTCTTTGTTATTCAAAGCTTAAGCCGTGAGGCATTGCCGTAAGTATTATTCAAAGCTTAAGTCGAGGCATTGCCATAAGTATTATTCAGCTAACACACGTACGCCTCACCGCACTATATATTGTAAAATATCATGCTTTAGGAAGAATCACATACCTTCTCAAATAAAACCACCGCCAAGTCAATATGTCGCGCAGAGAGTCACTTATAATAGTCACGATATCTATCAAAGACTACTCAAGGTCATTCTAAACAGAGGGTTCATAATTCTACTAAGTCGGGCAAAGACTTCCCTACCGTGAGCTATATAAGTTCATCATGAAAACAATTCCATGTAAGTACAGCTTGATTATTCTTCTAAGTATTTATACTTATTCTTATTCTACAACAAAGAAGTATTCTCTAATTCAAAAGAGGGTTAGGATTAGTTACCTCAGTAAGCCCAATAATATCCTAGAAAGTCGCTACTGAGCAAGGTTTTGCTCCTAAGTTGTATGCTCCATGAAACCTTAGAAGTTCTTCACAACTTCTACTAAGTACTAAGGTGTTTGGGCTAGGTATTTTGGGCATTATAGCAAAACAAGAAGGCAACTTTTCTACCAAGGAGGGGGTAGGTTTCTGCCAGTTATGCTAGGGGTAGCCTCACCAAGCTTCTCAAGGAGGGGGTGTGGACGACAATTGCTACAAAGGGAGAGGGAAGGATTTTAGACTTGAAGGCTTTTGTGGATGAAGAACTCTTCATCTCAAGAGGGTATTTATAGTCAAGCCTTGGCCAACCAATGGCCAAGATGAAGACAAGTGCAAGGCAAGTGTAAGGCCAAGATCAAGCCAAGTGCACCCTAACCCCTACTCCACAAAACACTCCACAAACCACTCCACAAAACATGGCACAAAACAAGGCATAAGCAAGGAACCAATCGGCCAAGGCCAACACCCTCGACGCCCAATCGCCCAAAGCCACCCCACTTGTTTCCAATGCGAGGGTGACACATGCCACCCTCCCGCTGGTCCAAAATGTTTCGCCTCTCGGAAAATCCGCAAAATAAGAAATGGCATAGCCGAATTTACTCTACGAAAGTCGTGGGAAACGCTTTTTGAAACGATTCTTTTAGTGAGTTGTGTACAAAAGAAAACGCCCAAGGCTAATCTAAGGCCAAACTTTTGTACGTATTCCCTTACGACATACTCCGAAATACGGGTATTACATTCTCCTCCTTAGAAACATTCGTCCCGAATGTTCCTTCTCAAGACAAGCTTAACGATAAGATTCTTCATAACTTAAATACGGCAAATGCCACACGCGCCACAAAACAACACTTAGGCATAAACGATAACGAAAATTTACAAGTAGGAAAGTGAATTACCCGAGGTGTGGGAATAGGTGAGGATACTTCGCCTCATGTCCTCCTCGGCTTCCCACGCCATCTCCTTCTCGAGCTCGCTCCGCCACAAGACTTTGACGGGCCACGCCCTTCGTCCGCAGACGCCTAACTCGACGATCGACTATCGCATGGAATCTCTCATACGATAACCCTCACACCGACATCGCCAATCGGTGTACCCTAGATGGATCCCCGATACATCTCCTCAAAGATAGATACGTGAAAACCGGATGCATCGCTCCGTGCTCTGACGGCAGATCCAACTCATAGGCAACCTTGCCTACCTCGCGACAACTAAACGCCCAATGTACCTAGGGTCGAAGTTTCCTTCTTCCCAAATCTCATCACACCCTTCATGGGTGACACCTTAGGAAAACCCAATCATGAACTCGAACTCAAGATGCCGACGACGATGATCTGCATACGACTTCGCCGACTCGAAATACAATAGCCGATCTCGATAAGCTTCACCTTATCCACCGCACGCACCAAATCTGGTCCCACTAGCCGCACTCGCCCACATCGAACCAACCCATAGGCGATCCGCACTTCTCCCATACAAGGCCTCATAAGGCGCCATCTCGAATACCGAGTGGTAGCTATTATTATACGCAAACTCAACTAGAGGCAAATGATCCTCCCAACTACCACCGGTCAATAACACAAAGCTCGCAAAGATATCCTCAAGAGTCCGATAGTGCGCTCGCTCGTCCGTCTGCTCGTGGATGAAATGCAGACTGCTCACCGGCCCCTAAACCCTCTCGAAGGACTCCGTGTTAGCCGAACCGCCTCGTCTGATATGATCGGGCGGGATCCATGCACCGACGATCTCTGATATAAAGTCCGCATAATCCTCACCAAAAGTCGTCCCGACGGAAGAAAGTGGGCTGATTTCACACCGCCGATTTATAACCCATATAGAATCATGTCTCCTCCGAAAAGCGCGAGGTAATCCCGTGATGAAGTCCATGTTGATTACCTCCCACTTCCGTGTCGATCTCAATCGTCAGAATAAACCACCGTGCCTCCGTGCTCTACCTTCACCGCCGACAACACGCACCGAGCTACTTAACTCGCAACGCCTCTTCAAGCCATCCCACCAATACACGATCTAAGGTCGTGGTACATCTTGGTCGACTTCGATGGATAGAGTAACGCTACGCGCTGTGTGCTTCCCCAAGAACTCACAAGTCCTCAAACATCCGAACACACACCGCCAAACCTTAGCACCCCATCGTGCTACTCTGCGACCCTTGCCTCACGTAAGAGTCAGACACGATATCGAATCAAAGCCGATCTCGAATCAAGCTGCTCTTCACCTCGACGATGGAAGACTCGCAACCTCACGAACTCTAACCCCATCGCTATCGTAATCAATCAAACGACACCAAGGCTCGCTAATCGATGCAAATCACGAACCATGTCCTCCTCTCTAGCCGCACATCCGATAGGCTCCCATCGACCTACGACTAAGAGCATCTCGCCACAACATTGGCCTTCCCGTGGTACAGATATCAACATCGTAATCCTTAAGCAACTCTAACCACCGCCTTCGCCGTAAGTTCAGCTCCTCGCCGAAGATATACCGGAGGCTCTTGTGGTCCGTATAAATATCCACGGAACCCCATACAAATAGTGCCTCCGCATCTTCAAAGCGTGAATTACACCGCTAACCTAAATCACGCTGGTAGTTCCTCGTGTTTCTTCAACCGCCGACGATATGCTATAACCCCGCCATGCCGCATCAACACACATCCCAACCCGATGCCCGACGATCACAATACACGATATAACCGTCGACCTCCGAAGAGTAAGAACGGGCGCTGCCAATCTCTCCTTCAAAGAATCGAAACCCCGCCACAAGCATCACCATCGAACTTGGCCGCTTCGAGTCACGCCTAGTCAATGGTGCAGATAGAAGCAAACTTCACGAATCGATAATATCCTCGCAAGGCCTAAAATCGCGAACCTCTCGCGGAGTAAGAGGTTCAGGCCAAGTCCCGATCGCCTCGATCTTGGCCAGACAACTCGAATGCCATCACCATAATATGCCTAAGAAACGCCATCAAGTCAACCAAAACTCACATTTGGAAAACTTGGCGCATAATCGCCGGGTCTCGAGAATCACAAGACAGCCTCAAATGCTCCGCATGCCTCGCCTCGAGCGAATAAACCAAGATATCATCAATGAACACTATCACAAACGTGTTCAAAATGGTTTGAACACTCGTTCATCAAATCCATGAATACCACGAGCATCGTCAACCCAAAAGACATGACCGAACTCATAATGCCCGCATCGTCCGAATGCACCCTGTGGACATCCACCTCTCCGACTCGCACTGATGATAGCCCGATCGCAGATCAATCTTGAGAAACATCTCGCACTCGCAACCGGTCGAACAAATCATCAATCCCGGAAGCGGTATTCGTTTAATGGTCACCTTGTTCACCGCTCAGAATCAACACACATGCGCAGCCGCCCCGCCCTTCTTCTTCACGAACAATACCGCGCCTCAGGAGAAACATCGGGCCTAATGAAGCCCTTCTCTAGCAAATCCCTAAGTCGATCCTTCAACTCTCTTAACTCGGCAGTGCCATTCTCGTATGGCTGAATGGAAATAGGCCGAGTATCCGCAACACATCTATACAAAACTCCGGCCTCTCTCGGAGGATACCCGAGGTCATCCGAAACACGCCCTGGGAACTCGACTACTAGAATCGATCAAAATCTGTACCGCAGCCTTCAAGATCAAACACCCGAACGAGATGATAGATATACCCTTCTGCACTATCTTCCTAGCCTCGAGGTAGGAAATAAACCTACCCCTACGATACCGCGCTCCTCCCACTCAACAACCGGCCTCGTGAAACCGGAACTGCATTACTCTCTCTCAGCTTACATTGGCGTAGCAAGAAGCTAGCCAATCCATCCCCATAATCACGCCGGTCAATCATCTCCAACTCTATCAAGCTCGCCAGGTCCGACGATCGTAAACGGTCACAGACAAGCTCTATATACCCGCCGAGCTACCACCGAATCACCCATCGCGTAGCTACTCGAAGTGGTCTATGGACTCGTGCTCTATCCCTATCCTACTAGCAACAAAGGGAGATATATGTGATGCAGTAGAACCCGATCTATCAAAGCATACACATCAAACCTGAATCGATAAGGTACCGACGACATCAGCGAGGCCTCCCGATCCGCTGGCCGACAAAGCATATATGCGCGTTCGAGGACCGCTAGAATCGACCGCGCCACGACCGCCGCGACCCGCTGATCCACGTGTACCGCTCCGGCGAGTAATCGCTGGGACGGAAGAAGCGCAATGCACTCGTAGACCGGCCCTACTACCGCCGCCCCGGCCGGACAAACTCGCGAAATGACCTCGCCGCCACAAGTATAGCAGCTCCTGAGTACGCCTCCCACGGTATTCGCCACAACGGGCACACCGAGCAGATTCAACGTTAGCACTCGCTACTCGAAATCAAGTCCCGCCTCGACCGCCTGATCGCTCGGGTCAGACGGAATGAGGTAGAGCGCTCATACCGGCCGTGGTGCAACCGACTTCGATGCCGCCACCCCGAGGACTACCAAAAGAACCGCCGCCTCGCCTTCTTCTCGCCGCCGATATCGCTTACCCGGCGGTCTCTACGCCTCACATCCCAACAGACGAGCTCGCATACGGGTTATGTCCATGCCCGGTCAAGGACACACCCGCACAAGACTCGCCATGTAATCATCTAGCCCAAGACATAGCGATGCACTCGCCCTCCATCTCGCTACAAAGGGACATATCGAGCCAAAGAATCAAACTCGACATCAGACTCCTCACCAAGGCCCTCCTGCCTCAAAGAATAAGAATCTATCACTGTGCTCTCCTCATCTCATGAGGCAAGAAGTGTGTGAGAAAAGCCTCAAAACTCATCCCATACCACGGAGGTGCATGCTCTCCCGAAAGCTCCCATGAATCAAACTAATCGATCGCGTATCACGCACCGATGCGAACTGAATGTCACAGCACTCGCCAAGCCCCGATCACCCGTGATAATCCTCTCGCAATGACGGATGAACTCCTCGCGATCATCTTCCGCCGACCAGAAACTCGAGGGCTACAACTAAGGAAATCCCGTAGTCTCAAACTATTCGCCTCGTGCACTACGGTGCGACCGAGCCGAGCGAATCGAATCGCCAGATTCAGCCTCTCTCGACGGGCCACAACTTTAGCCAAAAGTCAAGCTATCTCTCAGAGCCTAACTCTCCGCCCAGCCGTGGATGCGAGCGGGGTACTGTGGTCTCGCTGGGCGGGCGCTATAGAACTCGCTGCCTCGTATAGATCGCCCGAGCCTCGTGGACTGGGTGTCTCGCTAGCAGCCTCGGCCGCTTTGCCCTTCTTCGGGCCCGGTTGCCTTACGCGAGGCATAATCATATAGAAAGGAATACGTTAGAGGGTCCAACCTATAACATGCCTTCTAAAGCACGATCTCGTAATGAGAAGAATGGAAACCAATCCTAAATATCCTATAGCCTCCTCGACATGGTGTGGTGCACAACACACCTATAATCAAGACTCTACTAGATACGGTTCAGAGACACTTTCCGAGGATTAATCGCTCGATACTACTTTTGTCACGAATTGCCCAGGTTCGTGATCGTGCCTTACCGGCACCCAAGTAGTCATACATCGTAGTAATCGGAAATATAAAGCAAGACATGAAACAGCTTTATAAAATAGAACACGCTTTAAGTGAGAAAACATCGCTTTCGCATATATATAAAAACATGGTTTAGCAACATCCGACATCGCATAACAGACTACTGCACTTAAGGAAATATACAACTATGGCGGACAGCCCGCCATACCGATCAGATAAAACTATCTACAACAGGAGATCATACCTAAAAGCAGAGCCTCCTAAAGGACGGAGCTCCGACACCAACGCAGATCCTAGAACGTGGATCTAGCACTGCTTGCCCTTACCGCAGATGAACGCAGCCCGGGCGAGGTCGACAACAGTACCAAGTATGTGAAACTATAAAGAACTGGAATAAAATCAAAGTATTTAAAACCTTTTCACAAATACAATCCGCCTCAATTGCACATAGTGCCACATCACAAACAACAATAAGAATAGAAAATCAGAATAGTCTATTCTAGGCCGCGAATGATCGGGCAAGGCCAATCGCCTATAGTATCATTCTCGCGTGCCTAGTCCTCGACTTCCGCAGCCCGCATAGGTCACACATGCACTCCGCATGAGGTATTCCTCGTGATCGGGGCAGCTAACCCCAGATCCGCCTAGGCTCCCGCACCTGCATAGCTTCAAAAGACCGCATAGTCTCAACAGATCGCATAGTGAATCCCCGCATCAAAGCTAAACACCCGAATGATCAATCCCGAGCATACCGCTGCCCGCATAGTCTCACAGACCGCATAGGCCGATAGACCAAGACTGGCGGCAAGCCCTCAGATAACAAGGGGGTAGTGATACAATAACAAGACAACGGACTTACCTGCTAGCAACGTAAGCACAAAGAATTCAAGACACTAACCTGTAGCATCATAATATGTCTACTTATCACACAAATCTTACTACACTTAACATAAATCAATACAAGGCTTTTATAAACAAACAAGTAAATGGGGCCTTTTTATCTTCTTAAGTTGTTATACCTAACTTCCCATAAAGCTAGTATAACTCTTAAGCTTTTGTTTTAAAACCAAATATTTATCTTCGTTAAAAATGATTCAAAGATTCTTTTGAAATGTTTTCGCTTCTTTGTTATTCAGCTTAAGCCGTGAGGCATTGCCGTAAGTATTATTCGTGCTTAAGCCGAGGCATTGCCATAAGTATTATTCAGCTAATACATGTACGCCTACCGCATTTCATATATTGTAAAATATCATGCTTTAGGAAGAATCACATACCTTCTCAAATAAAACCACCGCCAAGTCAATATGTCGCGCACAGAGTCACCTATAATAGTCACATATATCTATCAAAGACTACTCAAGGTCATTCTAAACAGAGGGTTCATAATTCTACTGTAAGTCGGGCAAAGACTTCCTCACCGTGAGCTATATAAGTTCATCAGAAAAATTCCCATGTAAGTACAATTGATTATTCTTCTAAGTATTTATACTTATTCTTATTCTACAACAAAGAAGTATTCTAATTCAAAAGAGGGTTAGGATTAGTTACCCTGGTAAGCCCAATAATATCCTAGAAAAGTCGCACTGAGCAAGGTTTTGCTCCTAAGTCAGATGTCTAAGGAAACCTTAGAAGTTCTTCACAACTTCTACTAAGTACTAAGGTGTCTGGGCTAGGTATTTTGGGCATTATAGCAAAACAAGAAGGCAACTTTTCTACCAAGGAGGGGGTAGGTTTCACAGCTAGTGGGTAGCCTCGCCAAGCTTCTCGGCGGGGGTGTGGACGAATTGCTACAAAGGGAGAGGAAGGATTTTTAGACTTGAAGGCTTTTGTGGACGAAGAACTCTTCATCTCAAGAGGGTATTTATAGCTCAAGCCTGCCAACCAATGGCCAAGATGAAGACAAGCAAGGCGTTGTAAGGCCAAGATCAAGCCAAGCACTTAACCCCTTGTCACGACCCGATTCCGGCCCGTGATCGTGCCTTACCCCGCACCCTAGTGATACAACATCGAGTAATCGAATATAAAACAATACAAGACATATTATGAAATATGAAACAATAACTGAGAAAACTTGCCTTTCTGATATATATAAATAACAACTTTTTCCAACATGAAATGCTTTAATCCTTTTTACAAACCCTACCCACAACAAAGACTACGCACTTCTAAGAAATGATACGACAACAATGGCGGACAGGCCCCGCCATACCCCGAATGTAAACACCTACAACAACAGTGGACTATACCACCGATAAGCCTCCTGAGAAACGGAGCTTTCCCACACGCCGAATCAGACTCCTAAGAGCGAGGATCAATGATCGTGTACCTTACCGCAGCATTTAACGCAAATTTCAAGCGAGGTCAAGATAACAATTTCGAGTATGTGAAACTAAAAATATCAGAAATGAAATCATAATAGTCTATAAAGCAGAGACATGTATGATAACCAAACTACGCTCACAATAATAAGCAATATGTCAAGTCGTGACTCACGCCTCAAGTCATCACTCAAATATAACAACGGGTCTCACGCCCACAACATCAATCATGCCCGTGGAATACCTTCCTCATCACGGCAATGATGATATGATAACAACAAGACAAAGAATCCAAATGGAAGCATACCCGCGCGCTTACGATCGTGTCGCATGTCCAAAGTGGAAACAATAAGACAACTTTCCAAATGGACGATACCCGCGCGCCACGATCGTGTCGTGATGTCCAAAGGGAAACAATAGGACAGCATTCCAAATGGACGATACCCGCGCGCCACGATCGCGGTCGATGTCCAAAAGGAAATCACAAGGCGATAATCAAATGGAAACATACCCGCGCGCCACGATCGCGGCCAAGATATCCAAAGCGATTAACCACAAGACCTTAACCAAATGGAAGATACCCGCAGCGCTACGATCGTGTCGCATGTCCAAAGCGATTAACAATAATACTATCAACAGAACGCACTGCGGAATTTCTCCGCCACGCAAGACGCTCCAAGTAAGTTCTCAACTACCAACCGACTCTATCGAGAGACGCCAGAACACAGAAACACAACGCTTGTATAATAAAGGCTATCATCACAAGCATAGGCAAGTTTCACAACAACAAGCATAGGCAAGTTTCACAAAAACAAGCATAGGCAAGTTTCACAACAACAAGCATAGGCAAGTTGCACACAACTCAAAGTACTTTCATTTTATGCCAAAGTCCGGGTTTTTAACCCCAAAGTACTACATACGTTAAGTTCTTTTAAAAGAGATCCATTACTTTTATAAAAGTCACCCGATACCCGTAGTATTAGAATGACCAACCCACCTTCCTTTTCAAAATCAAGTAACAACATTCTTTTCCTAAGTTCCAGTTTGCCTAGTTTCAATTACTCAAGCTTCTCATTTTCAAATGGTTTCATAGTTCCCAAACTTAATCACTTGATTCCTTTTAGAACAATTGAGTAACATATGTCATATACGCGAGTAGTTTATTCTTGTTTATAACGATCTTATTACAGAAATGCATGGTCTAGAAATATCATTTTGTCTCATCTTAGCTTCATGCAGATTGAAGTTTCTACCGGTTTTAATAATACTTAATCAAAACATTTTTATTAACGCCGCAGTTGGTTTGTCGATACACATTCGATTTCCAAAATCAAGAAACATTCTTAAGACGTTATACCTAACTTTCCATAAAGCTAGTATAACTCTTAAGTTTTCAAAACAAATCAAGTATTACTTTTCTCTCAAAATGATTCAAAACTCTTTTGAAATACTTCAAGTTCTTTATTAACACATAACAAGCCGCTTATAGTTCAAATCATTACCTTTTAAAACCACATGTATTTTCTTACCAACATAAAGCCGTTATAACCAACTTCCCATAAAGCCGTTATAACACTTTATGTTTTACACCAATCAAATACATTTAGTACATGTGACGCTCACCGCATTACATAGTTCACACATATCATGCTGTAAGAGATGGAAGAGGTTCACATACCTCGCGACGAGTATCGACTAATAGCAAAACGCCCAAGTACTCCCAACCGCTTCCACTCCTAAAGCCAAGTAACGCGCCACACATAGTACTTCAACCTATAAGGCCACAAGGCGCTTTATTAACATTAAGATCTTATCGTGAGAACATTCTACGTAAAATTCGCAAAGACTCTCCCCGCAACAGAAATCTCCTCCTCTAATCTGGCCGCCACCAAGCCAACCAGGTGGGTTATACATCTAACCCGAACGGTACAATTCTACTCCACAAGATTACTACACAAGTCTACAGAATACGCTCAGCTTCTTCAGCTTAAGTCAAAAGACATTGCTAACTAACCACGCTCGCTTCTATATATAGTATACTTTAACTATATATTCTAACAACATGTAATTTCCAATTACAATAGAGGACAAGATATACCTCGATAAGCCCATAATTATCCAAGTATAAAGTCGATCCCGGCAATCGCTTAGCTCCAACTCCGAGCGCCCAACCCGCCTAAACCACCCTTAGAAGTTCTAACCAACTTCTACACAATACTCCAACTGACTATGGAGATTTTCCTGGTTTCGGTTTTGTGGATCGACGGAAGTATAATAGTATTTCCTGCCAGATAGGTATAACCTTAGAATACTACAAGGTATACTGCTAATGTAATTGGGCATTATAACAATACTGAGAGTATTTCTACACCACAAAGTGGTATTATACTAAAGCAACTCACAGTGGGTACCCACTACCACACTACTGTGAGTGGTGTACCTGCCAAGGCCTCTAGAGAGGAGGCCTCTGGCCGAACTCAACACTAAGTGGAGGAGAAGATTTAACACTTAGAAACATTTAGGAAAGGACGAAGAATTCATCAGCCGGAGAGGGTATTTATAGTACGCCAAGGCCAACCAATGGCCAAGATCGAGCCAAGTGTTACAAGTGTAGTGGCCAAGATATGCCCAAGTGCCCCTAGTCCCTACTCCCAAAACCTCACAAATATCTACCAAAATATCTACCACTGACCTCCCCAATTGGTCCCACGTGTCGCCCACCTTGCCCACCAACGGTGGTGCCGCCGCCTCTCGCTGGTCCAAAATGTTCCGCCTCTCGGAAAAATCCGCAAAAATAAGAAAAGACATAGCCGAATTTTCCTTCGCAAGTTATGAAAACGCTTCGTAAAAACGACTCTAACCGTGTCAGGCACAAATGCCATTCTACTGCCACTGGGGTGACACGTGTCACCCTCCTATTGGCCCAAAATAAAACATCTTCCAAAATATCCACAATGGCCAAAATCTCAAAACAAAGCTGGCTCTACAAAATCAGAATTTCTCCCGTGGCCCCACGTGACCATTTCCAAAATAAAATTCCATAATTCTCTAATATTCCAGAAGTCCGAATACCAAATCGGGAATCCACCCCATTAACGAACCTTTTTCCTTCACAAAACCTAAACTTTTCCGTGGAAAAATCGCTCTTTCTTCCTTTCCAATCTTTCGTCAGATTCTCGCACGCACGCCCTCGCATACATACCCCGGAACTACGGGTATAACATTCTTCCTTAGAAACATTCGTCCCGAATGTTCCTTCTAAGTCTCAAAACGAACGCGCGCAAGATAGTCTTCACTACTATACTTACGAAACAATCCCGCCACACCGCCACGTAAATACCCACGCAAAATACCTACATCCAAGTCCACGAGGAAACACCTCTAACATCACCACAAATAATACTACTTTTGTCACTTTGTCGCGAGCCTTGCTCCAACGACTCCAACAAATGGTACCGCCGCATGCGATCACCGCCGCCGTGACACTCGAATTCTTACCATATTTCGAGCATCGCTTAGATCCAAAACTCGGTTACTATCTCTAACGTGGTCATCATTAATCGGGAACATTCTCGACGGATCTTCGATACTTTCCGAACATAACAATACGAAGATCGGACGCCATTCCTCCTAAGTCGGACGGCAATGCTAACATATAGGCAACCCGCCTATTCTTCACATGAACTCACAAAGGCCCAAAGTAACTCGCTAAGTTCCTTCGCTTCCAAAACTCGCCACACTCGTCCGGTGGTACTTTCAAGAAGACCGATCACAACTCAACTCTGCTGCCGCCGATTATCCGCACGATTCCTCCGAGCCGCCGTAACTTCTTCTAGACAAGCTTCACTATCCACAAATACCGGAACAAGATCAACCAACTATCCAACCTCGCCAACATCGAACCAATCGATCAAGAACTTACACTTCCGCTCGCAAGGCTTCATAAGGCGACATCCAACACCAAATGGTAGCTCAAACGCTCCTCCACAGAGACAACAATCCTCACAACTACCTCGAAATTCACGACCGCCCGGCGGGCGAACGCGATTCGAGACTTACCCGAAGTTCTTAACACATGCTTGGTAAAACTTCCGTAAACAAAAACAGCCAGAACTGGCTCCACTGTCATCATAAGGTGAAGGTAGGCACCCTGCAGCCTACAACCTTTCTCGATAAATCAACATCGCAAGTGAACGGCCCCGATCAAGAACACGATGGGCTGCCCCATCGCCCACCACCGGCCGAACGCATCCACGAACTCGCACGCTGGTTAACTAAACTGGGCCTAGCACCTCGTGACCCTACCACAAGGCGACCACCACAACCAGCACCCACCGCCATACATGCCGCTGGTTGACCCGCAACGTGGCCTCAACCCGACCCGCAACGCCGCACAATACTAGCTCCCGATCTAACAATCTCACTAATCACGCTTAAAACCTAGCGGTCTTCTTAGCTCAACTACCCTCTTCATTTCACACTACTTAGGACCTATCCCAAACACACCACGTGCACTAAGCACTCCTATAAGGGTCAAACATAAACATACGCCTCTACCCGAGACGGCCTTACCTCTAAGGTCTTTCAGATAAAGCTCTAAGGCTCACACTTTCTCTATCCTCCAAAATCTTACTTGCTAACCCACCATGATTTCTAATCACAACTAACACATCGCCATCGTAACATAGCACTTAAGGTATACTCACCTTGAAAGTTACCGGACCTCACGCTCGCCCTCTTCTCGCCCTCGTTAACCCGTCGATCTCTACGCTTTCTGGCCGCGCATAAGCCCGCATACGTGCCATGCTCAAGCCCAATCAAGAATTACTCGCACAACCCTTTCTTAGGTAGTCATCAAGACTCGCGGGTACATCGGTATAATCTCTGTAGCCAAAACCACGGCTAGTAACAGGTCGCCTTCTTGCAATCTAAATTCTCTGCTCGGCCGCGAATCAAGGTTCAAATATCATGGCCGCAGCAGAATCGCCGCCGCCGCTAAACTCACTGGGCTAGTAACGCCGCAGAAATCCCGAATGAAGCACTACCCTAGGTAATGATTGGGCCCAGGCCCTCGCAACCCTCTCGTATTCTACTCGCAGCCTCGGCCGCCTTTGCCTCCCGGGCCCGGCCGTTACGCGAGGCATAACGGTAAGGGAAAGAAATACGCTAGAGGGTCCAACTTAAAACACACCTCTAAGGCACGCACTGTGAGTGAGAAGAATAGAAACCAATCCTAAATATCCTATAGCCTCCTCGATTATTGGCGTGGTGCACAACACACCGATAATCAAGACTCATCGATACGGCCAGACACTTTCCGAGGATTAACTGCTCTGATACCACTTTTGTCACGACCCGATTCCGGGCCCGTGACTGGTGTCTTACCCCGGGCACCCTAGTGATACAACATCAGAGTAATCGAACATAAACAATACAAGACATATTATGAAATATGAAACAATAACTGAGAAAACTTGCCTTTCATATATATAAATAACAACTTTTTCCAACATGAACAGTTTTAATCCTTTTTACAAACCCTACCCACAACATCACTACAGACCTCTAAGAAATGATACGACAACAATGGCGGGACAGGGCCCCGCCATACCCCTGAATGTAAACACCTACAACAACAGGGGACTATACCATCGATAAGCCTCCGAGAAACGAGCTTTCCCACACGCTAAACCGTGACCCTAAGAGCGAGGATCAATGATCGTGTACCTTTACCGCAGATGAACGCAGCCTTCGCGAGGCCGCATAACAGTACCGAGTATGTGAAACTAAAAATTCTGTAAATGAAATCATAATAGTCTATAAAGCAGGAGACATGTATGATAACCAAACTACGCTCACACAAGCAATATGTCAAGTCGTGACTCACGCCTCAAGTCATCACTCAAATATAACAACGGGTCTCACGCCCACAACATCAATCATGCCCGTGGAATACCTTCATCACGGCAATGATGATATGATAACAACAAGACAAAGAATCCAAATGGAAGATACCCGCAGCGCTACGATCGTCGTGATGTCCAAAGGGAAACAATAAGACAACTTTCCAAATGGACGATACCCGCGCGCTACGATCGTCGCGATGTCCAAAGGGAAACAATAGGACAGATTCCAAATGGACGATACCCGCAGCGCCACGATCGTCAAGATGTCCAAAAGGAAATCACAAGGCGATAATCAAATGGAAACATACCCGCAGCGCCACGATCGTATCGTAAGATATCCAAAGCGATTAACTACAAGACCTTAACCAAAATGAAGCATACCCGCGCGCCACGATCGTGGTCAGATGTCCAAAGCGATTAACAACAATAATACTATCAACCGAACGCATCTGCGGAATTTCTCCGCCACCGCAAGACGCCCAAGTAAGTTCTCAACTACCAACCGACTCTATCGAGACGCCAGTAACATAAAACACAACGCTTGTATAATAAAGGCTATCATCACAAGATAGGCAAGTTTCACAACAACAAGCATAGGCAAGTTTCACAAAAACAAGCATAGGCAAGTTTCACAACAACAAGCATAGCAAGTTGCACACAACTCAAAGTACTTTCATTTTATGCCAAAGTCCTTTTTAACCCCAAAGTAATACATACGTTAAGTTCTTTTAAAAGAGATCCATTACTTTTATAAAAGTCACCCGATACCCGTAGTATTAGAATGACCAACCCACCTTCCTTTTCAAAATCAAGTAACAACATTCTTTTCCTAAGTTCCAGCTTTGCCTAGTTTCAATTACTCAAGCTTCTCATTTTCAAATGGTTTCATAGTTCCCAAACTTAATCACTTGATTCCTTTTAGAACAATCGAGTAACATATGTCATATACGAGTAGTTTATTCTTGTTTATAACGATCTTATTACAAAGAATGCATGGTCTAGGAAATATCATTTTGTCTCATCTTAGCTTCTATGCATGGAAGTTTCACTGGTTTTAATAATACTTAATCACAAAACATTTCCTTTTATTAACGCCGCAGTTGGTTTGTCGATACACATTCTGATTTCCAAAATCAAGAAACATTCTTAAGACGTTATACCTAACTTTCCATAAAGCTAGTATAACTCTTAAGTTTTCAAAACAAATCAAGTATTACTTCTTCTCTCAAAATGATTCAAAACTCTTTGAAATACTTCAAGTTCTTTATTAACACATAACAAGCCGCTTATAGTTCAAATCGCTTACCTTTTAAAACCACATGTATTTTCTTACCAACATAAAGCCGTTATAACCAACTTCCCATAAAGCCGTTATAACACTTTATGTTTTACACCAATCAAATACATTTAGTACATGTACGCTCACTGCATTACATAGTTCACACATATCATGCTAGAAGAGATATAAGAGGTTCACATACCTCGCGACGAGTATCGACTAATAGCAAAACGCCCAAGTACTCCCAACCGCCTACTCCTAAAGCCAAGTAACGCGCCACACGTAGTACTTCAACCTATAAGGCCACAAGGCGCTTTATTAACATTAAGATCTTATCGTAGAACATTCTACGTAAAATTCGCAGACTCTCCCCGCAACAGAAATCTCCTCCTCTAACTGGGCCGCTACCAAGCCAACCAGTGGGTTATACATCTAACCCGAACGGTACAATTCTACTCCACAAGATTACTACACAAGTCTATCAGAATACGCTCAGCTTCTTCAGCTTAAGTCAAAAGACATTGCCAACTAACCACGCTCACTTCTATATATAGTATACTTTAACTATATATTCTAACAACATGTAATTTCCAATTACAATAGAGGACAAGATATTTACCTCGATAAGCCCATAATTATCCAAGTATAAAGTCGATCCCGGCAATCGCTTAGCTCCAACTCCGAGCGCCCAACCCGCTCTAAACCACCCTTGAAGTTCTAACTAACTTCTACACAATACTCCAACTGACTACGGAGATTTTCCTAGTGGTTTGGTTTTGTGATCGACGGAAGTATAATAGTATTTCCTGCTTTTCAGATAGGTATAACCTTAGAATACTACAAGGTATACTACTAAGGTAATTGGGCATTATAACAATACTTTGAGAGTATTTCTACACCACAAAGTGGTATTATACGAAGCAACTACAGTGGGTACCCCACTACCACACTACTAGGAGGGTGTACTTCTGCCAAGGCCTCAGAGAGTGGGAGGCCTCTTGGCCGAACTCAACACTAAGGAGGGAGAAGATTTAACACTTAGAAACATTTAGGAAAGGATGAAGAATTCATCAAAGGGAGAGGGTATTTATAGCACAAGCCAAGGCCAACCAATGGCCAAGATCGAGCCAAGTGTTACACAAGTGTAGGCCAAGATATGCCCAAGTGCCCCTAGTCCCTACTCCTTAAAACCCTCACAAATATCTACCAAAATATCTACCACTGACCTCCCAATTGGCCCCACGTGTCGCCCACTTGCCCACCAACGAGGGTGCCAAGCGCCGCCTCTCGCTGTCCAAAATGTTCCGCCTCTAAAAATCCGCAAAATAAGAAAAGACATAGCCGAATTTTCCTTCGCAAGTTATGAAAACGCTTCGTCGAAAAACGACTCTAACCGTGTCAGGCACAAATGCCATTCTACTAAGCCACTAAGGGGGTGACACGTGTCACCCTCCTATTGGCCCAAAATAAAACATCTTCCAAAATATCCACAATGGCCAAAATCTCAAAACAAAGCTGGCCCCACAAAACCAGAATTTCTCCTGGGCCCCACGTGACCATTTCCAAAATAAAATTCCATAATTTCTAATATTCCAGAAGTCCGAATACCAAACTGGGAATCCAATTCCCATTAACGAACCTTTTTCCTTCACAAAACCTAAACTTTTCCGTGGAAAAATCGCCTCTTTCTTCCTTTCCAATCTTTCACAGATTCTCGCACGCACGCCCTCGCATACATACCTCGGAACTACGGGTATAACATTCTTCCTTAGAAACATTCGTCCCGAATGTTCCTTCTAAGTCTCAAACGAACGCGTGCAAGATAGTCTTCACTACTATACTTACGAAACAATCTCGCCACACCGCCACGTAAATACCCACGCAAAATACCTACATCCAAGTCCACGAGGAAACACTCTAACATCACCACAAATAATACTACTTTTGTCACTTTGTCGCGAGCCTTGCTCCAACGACTCCAACAAATGGTACCGGCCGCATGCGATCATCAAGCCGTCAGACACTCACTCTTACCATATTTCGATATCGCTTAGTATTCAAAACTCGGTTACTATCTCTAACGTGGTCATCATTAATCGGGAACATTCTCGATGGATCTTCGATACTTTCCGAACATAACAATACGAAAGATCGGACGTCATTCCTCCTAAGTCGGACGGCAAGAATGCTAACATATAGCAACTCGCCTATTCTTCACGAACTCACAAAGGCCCAAAGTAACTCGCTAAGTTCCTTCGCTTTCCAAAACTTCGTCACACTGTCCGGGTGGTACTTTCAAGAAGACCGACCGTCAACTCAACTCTGCCGCCGCCGACATCCGCACGATTCCTCCGAGCCGCCGTAACTTCTTCTAGACAAGCTTCACTATCCACACCTGGAACAAGATCAACCAACTATTCGAACCCCGCCAACATCGAACCAATCGACCGCAACTTACACTTCCGCCGCAAGGCTTCATAAGGCGACATCCGAACACCGAATGGTAGCTCAAACGCCTCCTCCACAGAGACAACAATCCTCACAACTACCTCAAATTCACGACCGGCCCGGCGGGCGAACGCGATTCGAGACTTACGAGTTCTTAACATGCTTGGTAAAACTTCAAACAAAAACAGCCGTGAATTGGCTCCACTGTCATTATAAGGTGAAGGTAGGCACCCTGCAAATTTACAACCTTTCCGATAAATCAACATCGCCAAGTGAACGGTCCCCGATCGAAGAACACGATGGCTGCCCCATCGCCCGACCACCGGCCGAACGCATCCACGAACTCGTCGTTGGTTAACTAAACTGGGCCTAGCACCCTCGTGACCTACCACAAGGCGCGACCACCACAACCAGACCCACCGCCATACATGCCGCTGGTTGACCCGCAACGTGGCCTCAACCCGACCCGCAACGCCGCACAATACTAGCCCCGATCGGAACAATCTCACTAATCACGTTACGAAAACCTAGCGGTCTTCTTAGCTCAACTACCCTCTTCATTTCACACTACTTGCGGACCTATCCCAAACACACCACGGCACTAAGCACTCCTATAAGGGTCAAACATAAACATACGCCTCTACCCGAGACGGCCTTACCTCTAAGGTCTTTGCGTATAAAGCTCTAAGGCTCACACTTTCTATCCTCCAAAATCTTACTCGGCTAACTCCACCATGATTTCTAATCACAACTAACACATCGCTATCGAACATAGCACTTAAGGTATACTCACCTTGAAAGTTACCGGCGACCTTTCACGCCCGCCCTCTTCTCGCCCTGGTTAACCCTGCCGATCTCTACGCTTTCCTGCTGCGCATAAGCCCGCATACGTGCCATGCTCAAGCCCAATCAAGAATTACTCGCACAACCCTTTCTTAGGTAGTCATCAAGACTCGTGGTACATCGGTATAATCTCGTAGCCAAAACCATGGCTAGTAATGGTCGCCTCTTTGCAATCTAAATTCTGCTCTGGCCGTGGACCAAGGTTCAAATATCATGGACGCAGTAGGAACTGCCGTCGCCGTGCTAAACTCTGCTGGGGCTAGTGACGTCGCAGAAAATCCCCGAATGAAGCACTACCCTAGGTAATGATTGGGCCTGTGCCCTCGCAACCCTCTGAACTCTACTCGCAGCTCCCTCGGCTGCCTTGCCCTCCTGGGCCCGGGTTGCCCTACGCGGAGGCATAACGGTAAGGGAAAGAAATACGTTTAGAGGGTCCAACTTAAAACACAGCTCTAAGGCACGACCTCAGAGTGAGAAGAATAGAAACCAATCCTAAATATCCTATAGCCTCCTGATTATTGGCGTGGTGCACAACACACCGATAATCAAGACTCTACTGGATACGGTCTGTAGACACTTTCCGAGGATTAACTGCTCTGATACCACTTTTGTCACGACCGATTCCGCCCGTGATCGTGTCTTACCTCGCACCCTGGTGATACAACATCGAGTAATCACGAACATAAACAATACAAGACATATTATGAAATATGAAACAATAATCGAGAAGGGTTCGGTGACTAGGCCGACTCGGGCGGCTAAGTTTCGGACTGATGCTTGTGAGCGTGGTTTCATTCTTTGAAGGATCGACGACCGCCCCCGTTCTTACTCTTCCAGAGGGTCCAGACGGTTATGTCGTGTATTGTGATGCGTCATGCATCGGGTTGGGATGTTTGTTGATGCAGCATGACAAGGTTATAGCGTATGCATCCCGACAGCTGAAGAAACACGAGAGGAACTACCCCACCCATGATTTGGAGTCGCGCCGTGATTCACGCCAAGATCTGGAGGCACTATTTGTATGGGGTTCATGTGGATATTTATACGTACCACAAGAGCCTCCAAGATATCTTCACCAGAGGAGTCGAACTTACGCAGAGCGGTGGTTAGAGTTGCAAGGATTACGATGTTGATATCCCGTACCACCGTGGAAGGCCAATGTTGTGGCAGATGCTCTTAGTCGTAGGTCGATGGGGAGTCTATCAGATGTGCAGCCAGAGAGGAGGGACATGGTTCGTGATTTGCATCAGTTAGCGAGCCTTGGTGTCCGTTTGTGTCACGACCCGACCCCGGGGCCGCGACTAGTACCCTTCCGGTACCTCGGTATATGTCGAGAATAGCAATGAACATACATAAAACAAATCAGATAAGGTAAACATCACTAGGCCGATAAGGCGCCTTTCATAAAATAACTTAACCGATAGTGAAACAAGATAACTTTATTCTTACACCAAACCACAAACGTGACTACACCTCTGGAATAACAATCGTGGCGGGACGTGGCCCCGCCATACCCCGAATGTACAAAAGTCTATAACCTCGTGGAATCATACCAAAAGACAAAGCCTCCGAGGATGGAGCTTTCCAGAAATGAACAATGATCCTAAGAGTGCGGACCAAAGAAGCTACGATCTCGACTGCGGCATTAACGCAGCCCGAAGGAGGTCGATAACAGTACCAAGTGTGAAATCGAAAATCAGTAATGAAATCATAAGTCTGAAAATAAGCTGGGGGTCATGGATGAAATCAACTTACCTTTTACTGTGCCTTACTAACAATGAGAGTAACAAGCATATGTATATAGTACTGCATAAAAAAATAGGAGGCTCGTGATCAAAACAGGGTCCCTCGCCCGTAGTATCAATAAGCAATCCTACTCCTGGGACTATTTCACCCGCATGGGTCTCGTAGACCGCATGAGGTATTCCTCGCATAGGTCAGACTACCGCACGGGACTATTTCACCCGCATAAGCCCATAGGACTCGCATGAGGTATTCCTCGATCGTGGGTAGCAAGTCCACTAACAGTGGTATAACGATCTTGGGACTTACCCTCGGATATACTCTTACCCCGGCGGATGGTATAACGATCTTGGGATCAGTACTCGTGATATACTCTTATCGGAGCAGATGGTATAACGATCTTGGGGCTTGCCCCTCAGATATACTCTTATACTGGTGCAGATGGTATAACGATCTAGGATCTTCCCCTCAGATAAACACTTACACTTATGCAGATGGTATAACGATCTTGGGGATCAGATTCCTCGATATACTCTTATCTTTGGAGCAGATGGTATAACGATCTTGGGGCTTGCCTCGATATACTCTTATCTTGGTGCGGATGGTATAACGATCTCGGATCTGCCTCGGATATACTCTTACATCGGCGGATGGTATGACTATCTTGGGGCTGGCCCCTCAGACATACTCTTACACTGAAGGAGGTGGTATGACGATCTTGGGGCTTGCCCCTCAGACATACTCTTACCCTGGAGTAGGTGGTATAACGATCTTGGGGCTTGCCCCTCAGATATACTCTTACCCTAGCTCAAACTGTTATCATATCATAATCATAAATAAGTTAAGAAACTTATAACTTCTTATTAGTCTTGTTCATATACCCTCTCATTTTAGTTAAGGCACTTAATCATATCTTTAATAAAAGAAAAGCCGAATTTAACCCAAAGTACTACATACTTCAACTCTTTCAAAAGTGACTCTTTTTCATGTATAAAACCTTTGGGCAATTGATGCCTTAAAATCAATTTGCCTTTCATAAATCAAATCATTTGTCCTTGCTTATCTTATTTAGAGTAAATCTCCTCTTGTTATCCTTTCATAAAGCTAATATAACTAACTTCCCATAAAGCCGTTATACTATCTTTATACTTTAGAAATTAAGACCTTCTTATCCTTTCACAAGGCCGTTATAACTAACTTCCCATAAAGCCGTTATAACTCCTTATAAACCATTTTGTTCTTTTACAAACCAAGAGACTTATACTTCAAACAATTCTACACAACTTCCAAAAATACTTCAAGCCACTTATCTTTAGAATAATTCAATACTCAATACTTTCACACCAAGTACTCTATACTTTTGTAAAATCATACTTTCCCTTAACCAAGGGACTTATACTTCTCAAAACGAAACAAGTCTTTATATATACTTAAACAAGTAAGAATACTAAATCTTGTACGTCTACCGTACTACATAGATACAAATACTCATGCTCAAAGGATAGGAAAGCTTCACATACCTTTTTGATCAATCCACTTGCTAAGTCCAAACTACCGCAAGTAATATGTCAACCTAAAATAACCATGATACGTTTATTAACCTCTAATTTCAATGTAGAATAATCTAAACTCAAAGCCACTAAATTCTATGGAAAATTGGGCAGCATTTCCTTTGTTTCTACTCACTTTGCCACCTTTCTCAAGGCCGAATTTATCATCCAAACACCACATTTAAGGTTCAACAATCCAACATTTTAAAGGGGATTACACACCCAAATACCAATTCTGCCCCATAAGTTTACAACAATTCACTTAACAATTCTAAGGTAGTTTTTAGGCTACAACATGCTCATAATCTCCTCTTAACCCATTTTTCATATCCAAACCACCTTTCTAGCATGCAATGATTCTAAGAGCATTATTCACTACCACAAGTTCTTTCTTCTTAACATGCAACACTATAAACTAAATCTAAAGGAAGAATCATTACCTTAAAGTTTTAGCCAAAACTTATTCCAAGTATTGCTAGCTTCCTTGCCAAGAACACCACCACAACAATGCCAACAAGCTAGCTACAAGCTTCCTTTTTGGTTCTTAACTATTCAGATTTTTCTAAGGGTTTTTAGAGAGAAGGGGGAGCAATTTGAGAGAGAGAGAAGATGAAAGATAGAAAATGTCCAAGTCTTGGTCAATATATTGCATGCAACAGAAAATCAGATGGGGGGGGACACTTGTCACCCTCCCATGGTCTCTTTTAAAACAAAAATCAGACTTTTCTAAGTTTTTCCGCCCAAAAATCCCGCCGCCAGCATACAAACCTCCGCAGCTCTCTCGATCTTTCGCCGTGGCCTCGCTATTCGGCGCGGCGCTGCAACTTCAGCGACCCTTCAGAACTTTAGGCGCCATGACCTCGCATCCGCGCCATGCCCCGCCGCCTTCGCCCGAAACACATTTCTGTCCGACTGCGCACTGAACTTGTAACCCTCATAACTTTCTACTCCGACGTCCTATCGACGAACGGTTGGTTGCGTTGGAATCTAGACTCAACGAACTACGCCCCAGGCCTTTAAAACACTTATGAACTCTCAATGTACCGGGTCAGAACCCGCCTTAAAGTTTACTAAAACCCGTCCGGAACAATCCATCAACCTATCTTCTGAAAATTTTAAGTCTTACTCCCTTTCGTACGCCCTCATGCGCATGACCTGAACTACGGGGTGTAACAGTTTGATTGATTCTGATAGCAGTGGGGTTCGAGTTCGTGAGGCTGCCGAGTCTTCCATCGTCGAGGATGTGAAGAGGCAACAGTTCGAGGATCCAGCTTTGACACGTTATCGTGATACGGCTCTTCGTGAGGAAGCGGTCCTTTGAGGTAGCACTGATGGGGTGCTAAGGTTTGAGGCGAGTTGTATGTTCGGATGTTTGAGACTTCGGCAGGTTCGGGAAGCACACACAAGCGTTACTCTATCCATCCAGGGTCAACCAAGATGTACCACGACCTTAGATCTATGTATTGGTGGGATGGCTTGAAGAGGGACGTTGCAGAGTTCGTATCTCAGTGCCCGTGTTGTCAGCAGGTGAAGGTAGATCACCAGAGGCCTGGTGGTTTGTTACAGACGATAGAGATCCCGACCTGGAAGTGGGAGGTGATCAACATGGATTTCATCACAGGATTACCTCGCACTCAGAGGAGACATGATTCTATATGGGTTATCGTCGACAGGCTGACGAAATCAGCCCACTTTCTTCCCGTTAGGACGACTTTTTCGGCTGAGGATTATGCCAGACTTTACATCCGAGAGATCATCAGACTGTATGGAGTCCCTATTTCGATCATATCAGACAGAGGAGCCCAGTTTACGGCTAACTTCTGGAGGTCCTTCCAGAAGGGTTTAGGGACGCAGGTGAGCCTGAGTACTGCATTCCATCCTCAGACAGACGGACAGGCAGAGCGCACTATCCAGACTCTTGAGGATATGCTGCGAGCCTGTGTTATTGACTTCAGGTAGCCGGAGGATCATTTTCCTCTAGTTGAGTTCGCGTATAATAATAGTTACCACCCAAGATTCGGATGGCGCCATGAGGCCTTGTATGGGAGGAAGTGCGACGCCTATAGGCTGGTTCGATGTGGGCGAGGTACGATTAGTGGGACCAGAGTGCAGCAGCGGTCATAAGGTGAAGCTTATCCGAGAGCGGCTATCGACGAGTCGGTCGATGCAGATCATCATCATCCGAGTTCGCATTGATGATTGGGTTTTCTGGTGTCACCCATGGCGGTGATGAGATTCGGAAGAAGGAAACTCACCCAAGGTACATCGGGCCGATTGTCCGCAGGGTAGGCAAGGTTGCCTATGAGTTGGATCTGCCGTCCGATCTGGAGGCAGTGCATCCGGTGTTTCACGTTTCTATGCTGAGGAGATGTATCGGGGATCCATCTAGGGTGCACCCGATTGACGATGTCCAGGTGACCGAGGGGTTATCGTATGAGGAGGTTCCCATAGCGATAGTCGATCGTCAGGTTAGGCGTCCGCGACTGGACGCGTGGCTTCCACAAAGTCTTGTAGCGGAACGAGCTCAGGGAGGAGATGACGTGGAAAGCTGAGGAGGACATGAGGCAGAAGTATCCTCACCTATTCCCCACACCTCCAGGTAATTCACTTTCCTATTTATAAATTTTCATTGTCATATTTTGCCTAAGTGTTGTTCTGTGGCCGTGTGTGGCATTTGCAACTGTTTAAATTATGAAGAACCTTATCGTTAATCGTCGGAAGGAACATTCGACGAATGTTTCTAAGGAGGAGAATGTTATACCTCGTATTTCCGAGTATGTACGTGAGGCGCGTCAAAGTTTGGCCTTAAAAGTTTAGGCATGGCACGTTTTTGGCACAACTCACTCAAGGAATCGCTTTCCGACTAAACGCTTTACAAGACTCGCGTAGATAAATTCCGGCTATGCCATTTCTAATTTTTATGGATTTTTCCGAGATTTAAACATTTTGGACCAACGGGAGGCGACACTTGTCACCTCCATTGAGTGGACTTGAGGCGCCATTGAGGCCGATTGGAGTGGCTTATTTTGTCTTGGAGTTGGTAGGATATTTTTGTGCAAGTTGGCTAGGTACACTTGCCCAAATCTTGGCCTTACACTTGCCTTGCACTGCATAATCTTGGCCATTGGTTGGCCATCCCTTGACCTATAAATACCCCTTAAGATGAAAAGTTCTTCATCCACAAATTCCTTTCCAAGTCTTGAAAATCCTTCCTCTCCTCGTAGCCTTTTCGTCAACACCCCCCCTTTGAGTGAGCTTGGCCGAGGCAACCCCTCCCCCTAGCCTAGCCGAAATCTACCCCCCCTCCCGTGGTAGAAAAGTTGCCTTGTAGTATTGTTATAATGCCCAAAATACCCTAGCCCAAATCTCTTAGTACTTATTATAATTTGTGAATAACTTATAAGGTTTCTGAGCTATCGCGTCATAACTTAGAGCTAAACCTCGCCAGATCGACGTTTATACTCGGATTATATTGGGCTTACCGAGGTAAATAATCTTACCCGTCTTTTATAATTAGATAATGCATACTGTAGAAGTATAAGAATAAGTATAAAATACTTAGAAGGATATTACAGAATAGAATTGAACTGTTATCACAGTAGAAGGGTTTAAAAGAAGAATAATTGAACTGCACTACATAGACTATTTTTACAATAGATCGTATAGCTTAGGGTAGGAAGTGCTGCCCAAATTCCCATAGAATAGAGAACCCTCTGCTTAAAGCTTTATACAGTACAGTCTAGACGTTGATAGACGTATTTGACTGTTATAGGCTGATTCTCTGCGCGCGACATATTCGACTTGGCAGGAGGTTTTCACGAGAAGGTATGTGATTCTTCCTATACCCGAGCATGATATTTTAAATATATATATATAGTACTAGACGACGTGTGTTAAGCGAATTATAACTACATGTCTTTGAATTAAGCTGAATAATACTTACGGCAATGTCGCGACTTAAGCCTGAATAATACTTACGCAATGTCTCGCGACTTAAGCTGAATAATACTTACGGCAATGTCTCGCGACTTAAGCCCTAATAATAAGGATCCAAAGCATTTCAAAAGAATATCAATCATTTTTTTAACGAGAAGAGAACTAATTGGTTTTTAAATGAAAGCTTAAGAGTTATACTAGCTTTATGGGAAGTTAGGTATAACAACTTAAGAATGATAAAAGGAATTACTTATGTGTTTATAATGCACTTACATTGATTTATGGAAAGAATAATAAAATGGTTTGATAAGTAGACATGATATGATGTTATGTGTGTTAGTGTCTTGTAACGCTTGTATAAAAGTATTCTGTTGTGCTTATGTGTTTAACGATAAGTCGTTATGTTAGTATTATATCACTCACCTCTTGACAAATATCGGGGTTGTCGCCTCCGAGGTATACCTCGTGCAATGACTATGATGCGAGGACACCTCACGCGGGTGCATGTGACCTATGCGAGTCGCGAGAGTTCGTGTTAGTGTGCGGGGTTATACCTCATGCGGTCTATGTGGCCATGCGGACTACGAAGTTCGGGGCGATGCCGAGGAGTAGCTACCCTCGATGCGGGTTATGCTTACGCAGCTCACGTGAGTGGCCTATGCGGACTACGGAGTCGAGATTAGGCTTGCTTAATGATACTATGGGCAATTGACCTGCTTGATCATTCGCGGATAGAAAAGACATGTTACCTATTGTTGCTCTTGTTTATGATGTGGCACTATGTGCGGTTACCTTGTTGTTTCATACATATATGTAAACCGATTTTAAAATGATATGTTTTCATTTAAGTACTTTCTGATTTCGCATACTTAGTACTGACCTCCTTTCGGGCCGCGTTCCATGCCGCAGGTGGCAAGGCAGTGCTAGATCCACATCCTGGATCTCTTTGCATTGGTGTCGTGAGCTCCATCTTCTCCGAGGCTCTACTTTTGGGTATGATCTCCTGTATTGTAGATAGTTTTGTACATTGGTATGGTCGCCCCGCCCGCCATAGTTGTTTACTTCCTTAGGTGCTGAGTCCTAGTGTACAGTTGGGATGTAACTGCAAAACTTGGGTTAATTATATATATGCCGAAAGGCAAGCTTTTCTTCAGATAAACTGTGTCTCATTTTATAACTGTTTCATGTCTTGTATTTATATTCCGCTGATTACTCTGATGTATGACTACTTGGGTGCCCGGGTAAGGCACCAGTCACGGGCCCCGGAACGGGTCGTGACACTTATGTTATGTATGATGGCCGGTTGAGTTAGGGTAAGAGTATAAATGAGGGGTAAACCCCCAAGACGTATACCACCTTCTCCAGGGTAAGAGTATAAATGAGGGGTAAACCCCCAAGACGTTATACCACCTGTTTCAGGGTAAGAGTATAAATGATGGGTAAACCCCCAAGACGTTATACCACATGTTCCGTGGATTTGCTACCCATGATGCGAGGAATCCCTCATGCGAGTCTTTATGGGCTTATGCGGGTGAAATAGTCCCATGCGGTAGTGCTATGCGAGGAATACCTCATGCGGGTCCACAGGACCTATGCGGGTGAAATAGTCCCAGGAGTAGGATTGCTTATCGATACTGCGGGCGAGAGACCCTGATTTGATCATGAGCCTCATATTTTTATGCAGTATACCTTTATGGGCAAACTTATGTGACTCTATCGCGTCCCAAATTGGGCCGACAGTATAGGCGTTCCTCCATAAAGGGACAAATTAGGTTATGTAAGATACGAAAGTAATATGTTTATGAACTTGATGAGCTTTCTTAAGTATGTACGTAAGAATTTGACTATACTCTTATGGAAAAATGGTAAAAGATAATAAGGTACGATTAAGTTCACGAGATGGAAATGACACGGTAGGATCTGGTATTTACCCTTTCTTTATACTTGCCCCTGTCATTCTTTTGTACAGTTATGATTTGTTACTGTACCTTATTTTCCGTTCCATATTCGGCACTGTTATCGACTTCTTCTGGGCCGCGTCATGTCCGCAGTTTAGGTACATTGTGGATCCGCGAGCTTAGGATCACGATTGATTTTGAGACGGCTCTAATGTTAGGAGCTTGTCGTCATGGTTATGTATATTCAGGGGTACGGCGGGGCCTTGTCCCGCCATAGTATTTGTTCAAATCTTAGAGGTATGTATTCATCGCAATTTGGATCACTAGAGTTGTTTTTACATTGTTAAACAGTGTAGACCCTTTCGGGTAATTATTATGATTTTGGCAGCCTTATCGTCTTGGCCTTGGTTTAAAAAAAATAAAAAAATAAAAGGGTGTTATTTATCTTCCGCAGTTTATTATGTTTTATGATTAGAAGGGTGCCCAGGTAAGGCACTAGTCGCGGCCCGGGGTCGGGTCGTGACAATTTATATGGGGTTCATGTGGATATTTATACAGACCACAAGAGCCTCCAGTACATCTTCAGGCAGAGGGAGCTGAACTTGCGGCAGAGACGGTGGTTAGAGTTGTTGAAGGATTATGATGTTGATATTCTATACCATCCGGGGAAAGCCAACGTGGTTGCAGATACTTTGAGTCGTAGATCGATAGGGAGTCTGTCAGAGGTACAGCCAGAGAGACAGGACATGGTCCGTCAGATCCATCAGCTAGCGAGCCTTGGGGTTCGATTGGTCGATACCGATGATAGTGTTGTACGGGTTCGTGAGATTGCCGAGACTTCCATCATTGATGAGGTGAAGAGGAGACAGTATGAGGACCCAGTTATGATACGGTATCGAGATGCGACTCTTTGGGAGGAAAAGAGTCTATTCGAGGTAGCGCCTGATGAGGTGCTAAGATTTGAGGGCCGGTTGTGTGTTCCCGATGTGGCAGGACTTTGTCAGCAGATTCTGGGGGAGGCACACAGTGCTCGTTATTCTATTCATCCGGGGTCGACTAAGATGTACCATGATCTCAGGTGTATGTATTGGTGGGATGGCCTGAAGAGGGACGTGACAGGTTTTGTTGCACAATGTCCTAATTACCAGCAGGTCAAGGTTGAGCACCAGAAGCCCGGTGGGCTATTGCAGGATATTGATATTCCGACATGGAAGTGGGAGGTGATCAACATGGACTTTGTTACAGGGTTACCTCGTACTCAGAGGAAGTACGACTCCATCTGGGTTATTGTTGACAGGATGACGAAATCAGCCTACTTTCTTCCAGTCAGGACTACGTTTTCGGCTGAGGATTATGCCAGATTGTATATCAGGGAGATTGTGAGACTGCACGGAGTCCCTATATCAATTATATCAGACAGAGGGGAATAGTTTACGGCTAACTTCTGGAGGTCTTTCAAGAAGGGATTAGGGACACAGGTGAGTCTCGACAACGCTTCATCCTCGATCGACGGCGGCGAGCATACTATCCGCATACTTGAGGATATCTTTGCGAGCCTGTGTGATTGATTTAAGGGGTAGCTGGGAGGATCATTTGCCTCTTGTGGAGTTTTCTTATAACAACAGCTACCATTCTAGTATACAGATGGCACCATATGAGGCTTTGTATGTGCGGAAATGTAGGTCGCCGATTGGTTGGATCGACGTGGGCGAGGTGCAGTTAGTTGGCCCAGACTTGATTCAGTAGGTTGTGGATAAGGTAAAGCTTATCCAGGAGAGACTGTTAGCAGCTCAGAGTCGGCATAAGTCTTATGCAGATAATCGGCGTCGACATTTGGAGTTTCAGGTAGACGATTGGGTCTTCTTGAAGGTATCTCCCATGAAGGGTTTGATGAGATTCAGAAAGAAGGGGAAACTTAGCCCAAGGTAAATTGGGCCCTACCAGATCATCCGTAGAGTAGGCAAGGTTGCCTATGAGTTGGATCTGCCAACAGAGTTAGAGGCGGTACATCCGGTCTTCCATGTTTCTATGTTGCGGAAGTCTATTGGAGATCCATCGAGAGTTTTCCCAGCTAGCGAGGTCCAGGTGGCAGAGAGGTTATCGTATGAGGAGAGTCCCATAGCGATACTCGATCTCCAGGTCAGGCGACTGCGGACCAAGGATGTGGCTTTCGTCAAAGTCTTGTGGAGGAATGATAACAGGGAGGAGATGACGTGGGAAGCGGAGAAGGACATGTTGAGAAAGTATCCTCACTTATTCCATACACCTTCAGGTAATTCATTTTCCCTTACTTGTCAAGTTTTAATTGAAGTATTTTTGCTTAAGTACTATTGTGTGGCCATGTGTAGCATTATTGGTATGTCGGGGTTGTAAAAGGAAACTATGTCGCTAATTATAAGTTTGACTCCGAAAGAACATTCGGGGACGAATATTTCTAAGGGGGGAAGAATGTTACACCCCGTAATTACATGACATGTTTTAAGAACGTACGTAAGAATCCCAAATGTTAAGATTTGAGACTAGTAAAAATTTATCGAAATTATGAAATTGTCGGAAAACGTAATATTGTGACGAATGGGAGGGTGACACGTGTCACCCCCCTTAAGTGGTATTGGACGAAAATAACATGGGTAAAAGGGTCATTTGACCATTATTAAGATGACCAAGTCTTGCAAAGTAGTAGAGCTTGATATAATTGACTTAGTCAATGGGGCCACTTGACTTGATATTTAAGAGAATTTCATCCAAGCCACACATATGTGCAATCTTGACCCTCCATGTTACTATATAGTAGTACTAGTAGTGAGACAAGCTTCCATACTTAGAAATTTTTTCAAGAAATTGGATGAAACTTTAAGGGAGCTCTCGGGTTCATGAACAACAAAAGAGAAAAAAAATTGTTTGTTGTCCAATAAGCTCCACACTTTAAACCAAGGTTCATGAGGGTATTGTAAGGATATCTCAATAGAAAGATCCCGGAAAAAGATTGTTTTCGTATTAGTCGCAAAGTGAAAACCTAGTTGCTTTCCTAGGTTTTGATTGGAAGATTAAAGGAAAGTTGTTTGTGATATTCTAAGGGTCTCAAGTGGCGGATTGAAGTGTCAAGAAGAGGCTCTAAGTTGCTAGGGAGCGACTTCGGATTTGAAGTTGGACTAAGGCTCGTTGAGGTAACAATCTTGTCCTCTTAAAGTGTTATAAGATTTCATATTGTTGTAGCCTTACATTTTTACTAGCATGAAGTTTATTGTGTTGAAGATTTATAAATGTTATGGATAGTTGAAGCCTAGAATCCGAAATGACATTTTAGTCATTTGAAGTTGGATTACAATTTGGTCGTTAATTAGAATCGTCGCATGTTACTTACTTGAAGATTGTAGTAGTTATAATCGGTTGCGACTTGATATAATGTTATACTAAACAATTTCGATTGAAAAGGAATTGGATAAGAATTTGTGTTGTTATACCTCAAAGTTGCCGAATTGACCTTGTAGTTGTTCTAGTTTGATATCAATTGTGGGGCGGAATTTTACACGTCTAGTAGGAGTGTAATCCCCTATTGTTAACTACATTGTTGGGCCTTAAATGTGGCGTGTTTGGTTATTGAATTTGGGCCTTGAAAAAGGTGGTAAAGTATGTTGAAACAAAGGAAGTGTTGTCCGATTTTCCGTAGAATTTAGTGACTTTGCACTTATTATATTCTACGTTTGAAGTAAGAAGTTAATAGACGTATTATGGTCATTATAGGTTGACATACTACGTGCAGTATATTGGACCTAGCGAGTGGATTGACCGAAGAGGTATGTGGAATTTTCCTATCTCTTGAGCATGAATAGTTGTACCTATATAGTATGGTAGACGTACAAGACTTTGATATTCTTTACTTGTTTAAGAATGTCCAAGTCGGTTGAGTTTGGGGATTAACTCACTTGTTTAAAAGTAGTAAGGATGTCTTAGTTTTCAAAGTTAAGGGACTTGAAGTGTTTTAAAGTATATGATACTTGTTTCGTTTTAAACGTATAAGTCCCTTGGATATAGGAAAATGTAATTTACAAAAGTATAAAGTTAATATAACGACTTTATGGGAAGTTGGTTATATTAGCTTTATGGAAAGTTAAAAAGGAAGATTTACTCTAAGTAAAATAAGTAAGGATAAATGACTTGAATTTATGAAAGGCAAATTGATTTTAAGGCATCAATTGCCTAAGGTTTTAAAAGAAAAGAATTCACTTGATTTAGAAGCCTAATTATATTTCTAAAAGGTATTGTGACTTGTCTTGAAAAGTAGTGTGACTTGATACTACGGTTATTAGTATCTTGGAAGTGTTATATGAAAAAGAGTCATTTTTAAAGAGTAGAAGTATGTAGTACTTTGGGTTAAATTCCCGGATTTTTATAAAGACATGTTAGTTCCTTAAGTAAACTAAAATGAGAGTGTATATGAACAAGACTAATAAGAAGTTAGGGGATTTCTTAACTTGCTTATATTATGTATGATAAGTCGGTAGTGCTTATGTTATATATGATAGCCGGTTTGTGCTAGTGATATATTATTCATTACGGGGTCATTCCCCGGGTTTGTGGCATTTGCATATTCCGTGGATTTTCTACCCATGATGCAAGGAATACCTCATGTGAGTCCGTAAGGGCTTATGCGGGTGAAATAGTCCCATGCGGGGCGGACCAGTCCTATGCGAGGAATACCTCATGCGTCTACCACGACTATGCGGCGGATACGATATCACGAGGAATACCTCATGCGGGTCCATACGACCCTTGCGGGTGAAATAGTCCCGAGTAGGATTTGTTAATGATCACGCGCGGCCCCGCTTGATCATGAGCCTCCTATTTTTATGCAGAAAGTATACTCTTGTTTACTCATTGTTAGTAAGACACAGATCGTAATTTGATTATCATACATGTCTCGGCTTTGTTTTAGACTTATGATGTATTTCTGATTTTTTTCGCCGCATACTTAGTACATATTGTGTCGACCCCCTTTCGGGCGTTGCGTTCACGCCGCAGTGGTAAGGTGGTGGATCCTCATTCTTAGGATCACTGATCAGGTGTCAGAAGCTTCATTTCTCTGGAGGCTTGTCTTTTTGGTACGGTTTTTCCTGATGTTGTAGATATTATGTACATTCAGGGGTATGGCGGGGCCCCGCCCACGCTTGTTATTCCTAGAGTGTAGTCACATTTGTGATTTGGGTCAGAAGCGATGAGTTATCTTGTTTTACTTTTGGTTATGTATATTTGTCACGACCCGTTCCGGGGCCCGTGACTGGTGCCTTACCCGGGCACCCAAGTAGTCATACATCAGAGTAATCAGCGGAATATAAAAACAAGACAGGAATCAATATGAAAATAAAACAGTTTATCTGAGAAAACGTCGCCTTTCGGCATATATATATATATATCAAAGTTTGCGCTACATCCCAACTGCATAGGACTACTGCACTCTAAGGAAGTAGACAACTATGGCGGGACAGGGCCCCGCCATACCCTGAATGTACATATATCTACAACACAGGGAGAACCATACCAAAAGTCGAGCCTCCAGAGAAGATGGAGCTCCTGACACCAAAGTAGAGATCCTAAAGATGTGGATCTAGCACCTGTTTTCCCTTACCTGCGACATGAACGCAGCCCCCCGAAGGAGGTCAGTACAACAGGTACTAAGTATGTGAAACTGTAAAGTACTGAAATGAAATCAAGTGTCTAAAACCATTTGTAAATACAATCAGTTAAACTGCACATAGTGCCACAACATAAACAAGAGCAAAATAGATATACTGTAACTGGTCTTTTCTAGGCCGCTAATGATCGAAGCAAGGCCAATCGCCCATAGTATCATTATGCGTGCCTAATCCTGGACTTCCCGCAGCCCGCATAGGTCACACATAGACCCGCATAGGCCGTATAGACCCGCATCGGGGTAGCTAGCCCCGGTACCCTCCTGGACTCCCGCAGTCCGCATAGTCACATAGACCGCATACGCGCATCGCATAGCACTCCTCGCGACGGATAATACACACGGAATGATCAATCTCGAACTCCGCAGCTCGCATAGTCACTGCACCGCATAGGTCGTATAGACCCGCATCAAGGGTGGAAAGCCCTCGGTATAACAAGTCAAGGGGGTATGTGATATAATAACGGTACAACGGTCTTAACGTTTAACAACGTAAGCACAACAAGAATAACCCCCTTACACAACAACACAAGACACTAACACACGTAGCATCATAACATGGTTACTTATCAAAGCATCTTACTATACTTTTCAGAAATCAATACAAGACTTTCATAAACAAATAAGTAAACCGTTCCTTTTATCATTCTTAAGTCGTTATACCTAACTCCCCATAAAGCTGGTATAACTCTTAAGCTTTTAAAACCAAGTATTACTCTTCTTTCAAAAACGATTCTTAATTCTTTTGAAATACTTCAAGATTCTTATTATTAGACTCAAGTAAAACCATGTTCAGTTAACACACGTACGTCTACCGTACTATATATATACTTTAAAATATCATGCTCAAGGGTATAGGAAGAATCACATACCTTCTCGGCGAAATCCACCTGCCAAGTCGAATATGTCGCGCGCAGAGTATCAACCTATAATAGTCAAATACGTCTATCAACGTCTAGACTACTCTGTAGGATAATCTAAGCAGAGGGTTCTCTATTCTACGGAAAATCGGGCAGCACTTCCCTACCCGTTAAGCTACTCAAGTCTACTGTAAATACAGTCCTATGTAAGTACAGTTTAATCTTCTTTAATACTTCTGATGTGATTACAGTTCAATACTCTTCTTTAATATCCTTCTATGTATTTTATACTTATTTCTATACTTCTACAGTATGCAATCTCTAATTACGATAGAAGGATAAGATTATTATTTACCTCGATAAGCCCAAAATTATCCAAGATATAAGTCGATCCTGAGCAAGGCTTAGCTCCTAATCTGTACGCTCCAATCCGCTCCAAGAAACCCTTAGAAGTTTCTACACAACTTCTACTTTCTACTTCAACCTACTATGAAGTTTCCCCTAGGGTTTCGTTTAGTGACTAATGGATATAAGATAGTATTTCCGGACTCTACGTATAGAGATAACTTTGGAAATACTATAAGGGATTGGCTAAGGTATTTTGGGGATAGTAACAATACTTGGAGAGTATTTCTACCAAGAGGGGGTAGTGTTTCGGCTAGGGCTTCCAAGAGGGGGGAGGCTTGCCGAGACTACAAGGAAGGGGGGAGGGAGAGGGTGTTTCGGCTTTAGCACTTCAAGAGGGGGGGAGTGAGGCTTGGACGAGAACTCTTAAGGGAGAAGGGAGGCTTTGAGACATGGAAGATAATTTTGTGGATGAAGAATTCTTCAACAAAGGGGGGGGGGGGTATTTATAGGGCTTTCAAGGGCCAAGATGAGGGCTAGTGGAGGGCAAGTGGATGGTGAGGATTTACACAAGTGCACCCTAACCCTACTCCACAAATCACTCACAAACATTGACCCTTGTTTTAGGCCCTAAAATCGTCCCATCCGTGGCCTCTTTGCCGTCCATATGAGGGTGACAAGTGTCACCCTCTCGTTGGTCCAAAATATTTCATCTCTCGGAAAAATCCGCAAAAATTATAAATGACATAGCCGTAATTTTCCCTAGGCATGTTTTGGAAAACGTTTCGTCGGAAAACCATTCATTTCGTGAGTTGTGCCCAAATTTCGTCCTAAGCCTTAACTTTAGGGTTGAACTTTTGTACGTACGCCCTCACGTACATACTCTGGAAATACGGGGTATAACAATTTTATGGAAGGCGGCCTTATCGGCTAGCATGTGATGTTAATTGTCTAAACATGTTTTATGTGTTGTGTATGTTCCGCTGCTATTCTCTGATGTATACCTGAACGAGGATTACATGCCTACAAGACGTGTAAAATTCTGCCCCACAATAATACAAAACAATCCAAAAATCCATGTCATTCTCGGCTACAACAACATATCCTCCTTTCCAATTCCTTTTCAATTCAAGTTGTTAAGTATAGCTAGGAGTTAGAGAGAAGTTTCTCTCACTAAGAAAACGCTCTCAACGTTTCCCTTAGTTGCTCCTTAGGTTTCTTCCTCTTCTTCCACCCCCCTTAGTTTTTTTTTTTCGTTTGATTCATTATGGTTTGATTGTTATTGTCCACAATATGAAAAAGTCTAAACGTTACACACGTTCTAGCAATGATTCAGGAGGTTCAGGCAGTTCGGCTAAAGCTAGAACAAAGAAGAAAAAAAAGAATGGCAGTAGTCCAACAATTGCCGAGGAAAATCTTATTCCGGCAATCTCGGACCCTTCTGTGTTGGTTCATGTTACTCCAGACTCGCGCTTTCCTTTAGAAAATGTAGTAGATGATTCTATGCTACAAAGGATACATGAATGGGGCAAAATATAGAAATTGAAAGCTTGGATATTAGTGAGTTTGAAGGCGTAACTCCCTAGCACCATTGACGCCCCTAATGCTACTATGGTGATTGATCATTCCACGGGCCAATTTGTTGGTAAAGGGATCATTTCGGATGAACTAGACATACTCCAAAGATTAGTACCCGACACTACCCGAAATTCTCTCAGTTTCTTTGAAAAGGGTTAAAATCGGGCGACATTGCAATTGGTGAAGCAAGAAACGATGGCATTCTCGGGTAAACCGGTCGGCGTGGGTCAACGGTTCTTGGCGGGTCGTGCAGGGGTTCATGGGTCCAAGAGTACTCATGTCTTGTTTGATTCGAAGTCAGTTGAAAGCATTGATGGTACTTCTATCCCCAAGAAGTTCAACGCGGATGTCAAGAGAGCAAACTTCAACGCCCCGAAACGATGGACTACTCCTATTACGGGTGGTCTTGGGTCGAAGGCTAAGGCGGGTCACGAGGATAACAATGATACTAGGAATATGCACTCTATGCAAGGATCAAGATCGGATGTGGAATACGAAGGGTTTCTAGCCCCGAGGTTTCAACGTCATAATTGAAGGTGCCGAGGCGTCAAACTTTAATGCCGCGGGTATCAAGATTGCACTCCCAACTTCGGGCCTTAATGATGGTCTGATTTCCAAGGCGGGGCAGGGGGACAACCTAGGGACATTAACTACCCCCGTTTTACAAGGAGCTAAGTCAATGGTGGGTTCCAACGTTTTGATTGAGGGAGCCGAGGCGTCGCACATTTATGAGGCGGGTACCAACGACTCTCTCATTACTCCGGTTCTTTATGATGGTCTTAGTTCCAAGACGGATCAGGGGGACAATCTAGGGGCATCGACTACTCACGTTACATGAAGAGCAAAGTCAATTGTGAGAAACAAAGCTATTTCTTTGTCCAAGGAGCCTAGGAACTCCACAACCATCAATATTCCGAGAGGCGAGGGGTCGGCATTGAATGTGGCGGGTTTCAATGACTCTCTAATAACTCCGGGACTTTATGATGGTCTTGGTTCCAAGACGGATCAGGGGGACAATCTAGGGGCATTGACTACTCACGTTACACGAAGAGCCAAGTCATTTGTGAGAAACAAAGCTATTTCTATGTCCAAGGAGCCTAGGAACTCCATAACCATTAATGATGCAAGAGCCGAGGGGTCAACATTGAATGAGACGGCATTCAAAGTGCCTTCTCGTGATTCAAGTCAACAACCACAGATTTCTTTAAGTGTCACCAATGAAGCCTTCCCTACTTTAGCTAGTTTGCTAAGTGGAGCCAATCTCAAGAATCACAACACTCCTTTCGTCTTTAACACTTCCTCGGATTCGAGTAGAGTCCTAAACTTCCCCCCTCTCTCATCTAATACCACTTCACTACTTCCTGAATTTCACAACACCATACCCCTTCTATCTCCTCTTCCTTCTATTCCTTCTGAAAACCAACACAAATTCCCTACCCTCCCAAATGGCACGCAAATCATCTCTTCTATTGCGGGCCCAAGCTCACTCCCTTCTACCCTTCCCCCTCTGCCTATACCTCCAGATATACCTCCCAATGATTTACACACTAATGCACCTTCTAAACCACATCATTTCCCTACCACAGCCGCAACTCACAACAATCTTCCCCCAAACCATGGCAAAGGTCCCTTCCCTCCTAAAAAGACTTATGCTGGAGTCTTTGCGGGAACTAGGATTGAGGCAAAAGGTATGAAGTTACAATTTATTGAACAACAAGGGGAGGAAGTAAATATAGATGCTGAGGATGAAGTTCCTTTCATAGAAACTTGGGGCTATTGCCTAATAGGTTGCTTCAGTCCTTTCCCGGAAGAGAAGCATTGAATACGATTGTGAAAGGATGGGGAGTTAAATGCCGTATTATACCATATGGCAAAGGTCGGGAGTGTTCAAATTCATGACGGAGGAAGAGCGCACTAATGTACTTCACGGAGGCCCTTATATGGTCTACGGAAAACCATGATGCTCAAGGCTATCAATAAAGGAGTTCTTATAACGGATGATTTGTTTATGGACATTCCTATTTGGGTCACTTTCCTGACATTCCCCTTTCTATTCGAGGTAACGGCCTTAGTAAGATTGCTTCACGTGTAGGAAAACCTCTTTACACCGACCAATATACTAAGGAAAGGTCTAAAATGAACTATGCAAGAGTTCTAGTGGAAGTGGATGTTAGCGAGCCGATAATGGATTTTGTCGTCAATCTCCCGATAATGAAAGTATACTCAAAGGGTAAACTATGAGAATTACCCGACTTTTGCTATCATTGTGCGTTTGGACACAACCACTTGAAGTGTAGAGGTCGAGGATGATGTCAACATTGAAGAAGCTCCAAAAACATGCAATACTGAGGCCCCCCCTAACAACAAGGATGATTATATTCATTTGAAGGTCAACAAAGGTGCGGTGGAACCAACCCTCTCATCCACCATCTTCTCAACATCCCGTAGATGCCGATAACTTGATGGACATTGAAGAAACTGCACACAACACCTCCCAGTACCTAAGCTTGGGAGAAGTATCACATGCCGCGGTCCTCCGGTTTGGGTCATTCTCGCCCATCATGTTTGCGGGATTCTCTAGCAAAGTCCTCACTGCCTAATTCTCACAATGGCAGTACACAACATGTTAGGATGAGGGGTGAGTCAAAACATTCTGATTCTGAGATGCCTATGAACCCGCCACCTTCATTGGATGAAGTTGCATTCAACGGTGCTACGGAAAAGGCTCAGCTTGTGTCAAGCAACGTTAACTTTGAACGCGGGGAACATAGCTTGGCTGGTACACAAGTTATGGCTTCCAGCAACAAAGATGATGGATGGCAAGAGGTTTTGTCCAAAAAGAATGGGCCAGCGATGGGAAAGCGGCGACTAAGCGGAGGTGCTAATAAAACCTCCTTTGTTTCCATATGAAAATACTTTGTTGGAATGTCCGTGGTCTTTGCGGACAAAGGGATAGGGCTGCCACGCAAGCTCTAGTCTGTAGTATCACAAAACAGCATGATGCGGCTATGATTTGTCTATTGGAAACTAAGCTATCTCAACCAAGGACAGAGTCTTTCTCTACTCAAAGATTCAAAGCGTGGAAGTTTTGCTCAAATTTGGAATTCATTGGAGGCGGTAGAATGCTATTACTTTGGGATCCATCCAGGGTTTGTTGCAAGTGCTTGGTATGGACTCTCGCATATCCATGTCCAGCAAGTTGCAATATAACACAAGTGTCCTTCCTTGCCACATTTGTGTACCCGGTTATAGCATCTCGGATAGAAGGATGCTTTGGCATCACCTTTCTCACTTGGGCGTTGGCATCAATAAGCCTTGGATGATTATGGGAGATTTCAACACTTACTGCAACCCTAATGATAAGGTGGGGGGTCCTCCTCTCACGCCTTATGCACTTAGGGATCTTGGAGATTTCAGGAATTCTCATGGACTAGAAGACGCTCCTTCATCCGGTTCCTTCTACACTTGGACGAATGGTTCGATTTGGTCTAAGCTTGACAGAGTTTTGATGAATCAAAATTGGAGTGATTTGACCTTAGAATGCAAGGCCAATTTCATGCCTATGGAGCTGCTCTGACCACCGCCCTGTGATAGCCACGATTATTGCATCCTATAATGTTGGGAAACGCCTTTCAAGTTCATGAATATGTGGCTTTCACCCACCTTTGAGAACATTATGACTTCATGTTGGAGACAAGACATATGGGTATCGCTTCAATTCGTCCTTGCCTCCAAATTGAAAGCCTCAAGCAACCTTTAAGGGCTTTGAACATAAGTGACTTTGGAGGTATCGAACAAAGAGCAAAAGGCAAACATAGAGTTCAAGGAGGCTATCAATGCACACATGGAAAATCCTTTGATGAAGAGCTTAAAGCCAAGGTTAAGTCCTCAAGAGCTAGAGCAAACACTTCGAAGCCGAAAGACACTTCATAAGGCGTAAGTCAAGCGTACACTTGATTGGAAGTGATAGATGTTCCAAATACTTTCATAGTTTGATCAAAAGGAGTAATGTCAGGAACTCCATTAACTTTCTTGTTAAAGCTAATGGTACTACCACTACATCACCAGAAGAAGTCAGGAAGTTGCTTGTTGAATTTTACGAAGATCTATTAGGTACTTCCCGACCCACTACCAACTTTGATCCTGATGTGTTCAACTATGGCCCAAAGCTGAGTGAAGAAGAGAGATTACAGCTTTTGCATTTCATCACCCCAAAGGAGATTTGGGAAGCACTCTCTGATATAGGCAATGACAAGGCACTGGACCGGGATGGTTATACGGCTGCCTTCTTCAAGAATAGATGGAAAGATGTGGGCCATGATGTTGTAAGATGTGTCCAAGAGTTCTTCTCTACTGGAGTTCTTTTGAAGCAGTTAATCATACCATCATTACCCCGCTACCAAAACTGACCATGATCCCAAGGTAAATGATTTCGTGCCCATCGGATTGACTAATGTGATCTATAAGATCATCACAAAGATTCTAGCTAACAGAATGGCATTGATCCTTCCTTCTCTCATCGACAAATCCCAAGGGCTTTTGTGAAAGGAAGAAACATGATGGACAACGATATGTGGCACAAGAGCTTGTGAGAGGATTTAATAGAGCCGAGTCTCACCAAGATGTATGCTTATGGTGGACCTACGTAAAGCATTCGACATGATCTCTTGAGCTTCTCGAATTGGTACTAGAAGTCTAAAATTTCCGCATGATTTACAAGATGGATCATGGAATGTGTTAGCTCAACCTCCTTCTCCCTTTCTATCAATGGAGAGCTACATGGATACTTCAAAGGAAAGCGCCTAAGACAAGGTGATCCTATGTCCCTACTCTCTTTATCTTGTGCATGGAATACCTCTCAAGGTCGCTTAAAATGAAGGTGAGGCAAGAGCTTTCTCATATTTTCCAAAGTGTAAGAAATTGGGCATTACTCATCTTGCTTTGATGACCTCATGCTTTTGCCAAAGGAGATATATCTTCATTGGGATTCTTATGGATTGTCCGGAAGAGTTGGAGGCTGCCTCAGGATTAACTCTTAACCCCGCTAAATCCTCTGTCTACTTAGCGGGAATGCATTCTACAGTTCGGGACTTGATATTGACCAGAGTGGGTTTCGCCATTGGTAGTTTTCCGGTACGATACTTGGGGATCCCTTTGTCCCCAATTTCAGTCTCGGTGGATCAATTTGCCCCATTCACTAGTGCTATTTCGAATTACATTCAGAAATGGGGGCATCACACCCTTTCTTACGTAAGCTTGAACTAATCAGTCGGTCGCCCGCGGGTTGAGAGCTTTTGGTTCCGCACTTCCTATCCCGCCACTATTATCAACAAGGTAAGGTCTGCTTGTATTCAATTCTTATGGGGGGGGAAACCACCAAGAGTTGCTTGGGATATCATTTGCCTGCCTCAAACTGAAGGTGGCTTGGGTCTTATGAACATCAAGGAATGGAATCATGCCCTGCTATCCAGGACGATTTGGCAAACTCACACAGAAGCTGATTCTCTATGGGTCCAATGGATCAATAGTCACTATTTGAGAGATATTACAATTTGGGACTATGAGGTCTACAAGGACTCCACTTTATTCAAAAAGATTTGTGGGATTCGCGACAAATTTGTTTCTATCTTTGGTAGCCATGGTGATGCTATTGTGGCTTTACAAAATGTTGTACCACGGTATATTTGATTCAAGCCTCATATATGATATCTTGCGCACTCATAAGCTAAAAAGCCTTGGATGTCACAAATTTGGAAAGGATTCATTCCTCCCAAATTCTCTTTTACTATGTGGCTAAATTGCGCGGTTAGCTACAAAGGATACTCTATCATTTCTCAACTTGGAGGATAAATCTTGCGGATTCTGCAAGCAAGCTAATGAAACAAGAACACCTCTTCTTTGCCTCCTATACACACATGATTTGGAAGAGCATAAAAGATTGGTTGGGTATTAGAAGAGAGATGACAATCTGAAAGCTCCTTAAATGGATTAAGAAAGAACACCATGACAAGCATCCGAGCCAAAGCTATTTTGCTTACTTTTTGCATAATGGTTTATGAGATTTGGAGGCAAGAAACACAATGCTCTTTGAAGGCACAAGCTTGCGTAAGAGGTCATTGCAAGAATCAAAACAACATCTTATAGAGTTCTCTATGATTTTATCCCCTCTTGTAGTGGCACCTTTTGAGTGACCACCCCTCCCCTCTATCTCTTCTTGTTTGCATTACGTTGAGGCTTGAGATACCTCAACGACTGATTGTAGCCACTTCTTTTTTCGTTATTAATAATATTTGCATTTACCTAAAAAAAAAAAGTTGTTAAGTATACATGTTATCTAGACGTAATCGATTATAACTACTCCAATCCTCAAGTAGGGAAACATGCGACGATTCTAGTTATCGACCAAATTATATTTCAATTTCAAGTGGCTCACAATGTCATTTCGGATATAGGCTTCCACTATCCATATCACTTATCAACCCTTAATACATATACCTCAAGCTAGTAAAAATGTAAGGCTACAACAATATGTAATCTTATAACACTAAGAGAACAAGATTGTTACCTTAACGAGCCTTAATCCAACTTCAAGATCCGAAGTTGCTCCCTAGAAACTTAGAGCCTCTCCTTTACACTCCAATCCGCCACTTGAAGCCATTAGAAGATCACCAACAACTTTTCTTTAACTTTCAATCCAAACCTAGGAAAGTGACTAGGTTTTCATCTTGAGACTAATACGAAAACGACACTTTTCCGGGATCTTTCTATTGAGATACCCTTACAATACCCTTAGGAACCTTGGTTTAAAGTGTGGGGATTATTGGACAACAAACAAAAAAAATTCTCTTGTGAAGAGGGGCAAACCCGAGAGCAACATAAGAGAGGAACAAGTTTTTCTTTAAATTTTCTAAGTGTGGGAAGCTTGTCTTGCTACTAGTGTGGTTATATAACAACATTGAGGGTCAATATTAGAACAATTGGGTGGCATGGATGAATTTCACTTAAACATCTAGCCAAGTGGCCCTTGGACTTAGTCAACAATATCAAGCTCTAGCCTTAGCAAGACTTGCTCGTCTTATTTATGGTCAAATGACCCTTTAGCCCATGGTTCAATCGACCATGTCCAACCAATGGGGGTGACACATGTCGCCCTCCCATTCGTCGCAATATTTCGTTTTCCAACAATTCCATAATTCCGATAAATATTTACTAGTCTCCAATCTTAACATTTTTGAGTTCTTACGTACGTTCTTATAAACATGTCCTGGAAATTCGGGGTGTAACATTCTTCCCCCCTTAGAAACATTCGTCCTCGAATGTTCTTTCGGAGCTCAATCTATCATTTCTCGGCATAATCTCATAAAACAACACTTAATGAAACCTAATTATGCCACATATGGCCTGAATACCTTGCACACACATATCCATCCATCATAAGCCCAAAAGGGATTATCTTTTCGTACCTCCAGCCCCTTCTAGCATATATACATAGTCTCAATATTATCTGTTCATGACACTTAAACATACAACAACTTTATAAGGTATACAAGTCTTTAAAGGGTCAAAGACATACCTGAAATCATATAGGCGGTTCAAAGGACCGCTAAAACTGGGAACTTCCACCACGACCTCTGCCACGGCCTATCGGTGCATGAACATCCTGCCTAGCTATTGAAGGCGAAGAACCCGCAACTGATCCAGAAGATTGTGCTGTCCCACCAGGACCACCTCTATAAGGACACTCTCTTAACATATGGTCTAGACGACCACAAGAAAAACAAGCACCCGTACCGGCGCGACATACCCAAGAATGGAACCTACCACACTGGGTGCATTGAGGCAAAAGTGACCTCGACTGACTGGAACCCCCATCTCCCTGAGACCCTGAAGCTCTAGAGATCTGACCGGCCCCTGCATTCCCGAGGTTGTAAAACCCTCCGCCGGAAAACTGTGGAGGAGCACTCGGTGCTGGCTGAAATGTAGACCTAGCCTGCTGCTGAGGTTGTCCGCCTCGAAAGTTACCCTGAAACCCTGTCGTCCTGGCCCTCTTGGGTTGGACTGTGTCTGGCTGGTCCTCTTTCTCTCTGTCCTCGATCCCCTGTGCATAAGCCTGCATCCTGGCAATATCCATACCTGGCTGAAGGGCCACTCCCAGGCATGCAGTAATCATATAACGGTCTAGCCCCATCACATAGCGGTGAACTCTGTCCGCCATGTCAGCCACAATAGTATGCGCATACCTGGCCAACGAGTCAAACTCCAGGTTGTACTCCCTGATGGTCCTCCCATTCTGCCTCAATGACAAGAACCTATCAACACGGGCTCTCCTCATTCAGGAGGCAAAAAGTGATCAAGAAAGACCTCCGTAAACTCATCCCAAACTGTTGGACGAGCACCCATACCCCTCGACAGCTCCCAAGACTCAAATAGTTCAACACAATATCACGTAATCGGTAAGAGGCTAACACAACTGACTCTGTCTCCGAGGACCTAAGCACGTTCATAATCCGCTGTAGCTGCCGAACGAACTCCTGAGGATCATCCTCAGATCTCGAACCATAGAACTCGGGTGGACTACAACCTAGAAAATCTCGAATCCTCAAACTGTCGCCTCTAGGGTTAGCTACCTGCTCCTGTCAGCGCTGCCCTAACAGTATGCTAGTCAATAACCTGATCTGCTCTCCATAATATCTAAACTCTGCCCTTGGCTGCGGAACTGGAGGCTCGGGTATTGGAACCCCTGGAGCTGCGGCTCCTCTAACACTGTCGGCGCCATCTGAGCCACAACCTCAGGCATAATCTGGGCCTGAGTATTGGTGTCACGACCCGACCCCGGGCCGCGACTGGTGCCCTACCTGGGCACCCTTAAAACATACAACATAAAAAACTGCTGCGGAAAATAAGTAACACATTTTTTTTTCTTAAAACCAAGGCAAAGCCGATAAGGCTGTCGTAATATAAATCACCCAAAAAGGGCTTACACTATCCAAAAATGTAATTACAATTCTAACCATCCAAATTTACATGTGAATACTGCACTTAAGATTTGAACACCTACTATGACGACAAGGCCCCGCCGCACTCAATATACATAGCCATGACAACTCCGGAACATTGGAGCCATCTCAAAATCTTGAACCAGATCCTAAGCTCATGATCCATAGCGTAATACCTAAACTGCGGACATGAACGCACTTCGGAAGTCGATAACATGTACCGAATATGGAACAGAAATAAAGTACAGTAAACAGATCATAACTGTACAAAAGAATGACAGAGGCAAGTATAAAAAGTACATACCAGATCCTGCCGTGTCATTACCACTTATGAACTTAATTGCAAATCATTATCTTTTCCATTCCATTAAGAGTTATAGCCATATCTTACGTACATACTTAGGAGAAGTCATTAAGTTTATTACCATCTAACTTACTTATCTTTCATAACCTAATCCGACTCTTTACGGAGCGACGCCTATACTGCCCAGCCCAAACTGGGACGCGATAAAGTCACATAGTCTGCCCATACATGTATACTGCCCGGCCCATTTCTGGGACGATAATGTCATATAGTCTGCCCATAAAGGTATACTGCCCGGCCCATTTCTGGGACGATAATGTCATATAGTCTGCCCATAAAGGTATACTGCCCGGCCCATTTCTGGGACGATAATGTCATATAGTCTGCCCATAAAGGTATACTGCCCGGCCCATTTCTGGGACGATAATGTCATATAGTCTGCCCATAAAGGTATACTGCCCGGCCCATTTCTGGGACGATAATGTCATATAGTCTGCCCATAAAGGTATACTGCCCGGCCCATTTCTGGGACGATAATGTCATATAGTTTCCGGGAATTTAACCCTAAGTACTACGCACCTCTACTCCTTTAGAAAGACTCTTTTTCAAATAATACTTCCCAGATACTAACAACCGTAGTATCAAGTCATATCTACCTTTCAAGACAAGTCACAATACCTTTTTTAGAATTACATTTACCGGCTTCTAAATCAAGTGACTTCTTTCCTTAAAACTTAAGCAATAGATGCTTTTAAAACAATTTGCCCTTCTTTATTTCCAATCATTTCTTTGCTTACATTACTGAAGAAAACCATTCTTTTAATCTTCCATAAAGTTGTTATAACCAACTTCCCATAAAGCTGTTATAACTCTTTATGTCTTAGACAAAATCATTCCTTGTATAACCAAGAGACTTATACTTTCAAATCAAATCACATAGCTTTCAAAATACTTCAAGTCTCTTAACTTTTAAGAAAACAAGTTTCAAAGTCTTAAAAACTTCATACGTAAACTCTTTTAAATTAAGTAACATATACTTTGGTGCGTTGTGAATAAGTTATACTTATTTATAACGATCTTATTCAAGTAGCCATGATCCAGAAAATGTAATACAATTTTGTCTTATCTTAGCTTCTATGCAGATGGAGAATTCTACTTGTTTTAATATAATTAATTGTCATTACATTTTCCTTTATTAACGCTGCAATGGCTTGTTCGATACTTATTCTCATTCGTGCAGTAAATTAGCCAAGTCAACTCGACTCCAAATACTTCCTAACGACTCTTACCAACATCCCCATAAGACTTGGTAAGGACTTAGGATTTCTTAGACGTAGCTTTTACATAGAGTAAATCAACATAACTACCTCTTAACTTCTAAGAGTAGACGGAATCATGAAATACTACTACATGTATATTTCATACATAGAATCATGCCAAAGGAAGGAAGAGGTTCACATACCTCGCGACGATTATCGACAAATAGCAAAAAGCTCCAAAGTACTTCAACCTTGCTAGCTATTCCATCCTTCAAGTAGAATACGCTATACTTGGTACTTCAACCTAAATTGGCCATAATACGTCCATTAACCTCTAGCTTCGAACGTAGAATATTCTAAGTGCTAAGTCACTAAATTATACGGAAAATCGGACAGCACTTCCTTTGTTTCTACATACTTTGCCACATTTTTCAAGGCCGAATACAATAACCAAACACGCCACATTCAAGGCCCAACAAATCAGCTAACCAAAGGGGATTACACACCTTAACAGGACGTGTAAAATTCCGCCCCGCAAATTACATTAAACTAGTCCACAATACAAATGTCAATTCGGCCAAAAAGTGCAACAACTTATCAACCTTTCCAATTCCTTTTCAATCCAAGTTCTTAGGTCTAGCATGTTATATAGTAATAAACAACTTAACAATTATAACCACCTTAATCCACTCTTTAGATAACATGCGACGACTAAACTAGTAACTAAATTGAATTAAAATCTTAAAGGCTAAATCATGCAACTTTCGGATTCCATCCAACTATTCCATAACACATATCATTCTTCATAATATAACCCACATGATCATTTCTAACTACTACAACATGAAATCTTGAATTATAATAGTAAGACGGAGATTAATACCTTCTTAAGCTCAAAATGCTCCAAAACCCTAAGTTGATCCTTAGCAACTCCAACTCCTTTTCTTAACGTTCCAATCCGCTATTTGCGACCCTTAGAAGCTTGTGAAAAACTCCTCTTCTATTTCCAACTTCAAAGTTGAAGAACACCTTAGGGTTTCGCCTTGCGACTAACGTAAAAACGTCGTTTTTCCGAAATCTTTCTATTGAGATATCCTTACAATACCCTTAGAGACATTGGGTTAAAGTCTTATGAATATTGGACAACAATTGAAAAAATTTCTTATCTCCTTTAGCTCAAAGCCGAGAGCCTCACTTTCAACAAGACAAGTTTCTTGAAATTTTTCTCTAAGTATAGAATGATCAAGTCTTGCACTACAAGTGTGCTTATATAAAACATTGGAGGGTCTAGATTATAACACTTGTTAAATTTGGAGGGAAGAGATCAAGCCAAGTGGCCCTTGGACTTAGTCAACAATGTCAAGCTCTTAATTAGCAAGACTTTGTTATCTACACATTGGTCAAATGACCATTTTGCCCTTGAAAATTTCGTCCAAGACTATAGTGGGGGGGTGCCATGTGTCGCCCTCCCATTCGTCCATAAAATTCCGCAACCCTCGTGGGCCCCACAAAACGTAAAATTCCTCGGGTGGGCCCCACACGACCAAATCCGTAAAATAAATTTCCATAATGAAAATACATTCCATAATCCTCAATAAATGCATTTTGAGAATCCAATTCTCCTCACGAACATTTTTCCTTTCCGACGTTCGGAAGATTTTTCGTCGGAAAAACAATTCTTCCTTTCGTACCCTTTTCAAGTCTTGTATTCCTTACTTACATTCTCTTAAACATGTCCTGGAGTTACGGGGTGTAACATTCTTCCCCCCTTAGAAACATTCGTCCCCGAATGTTCTTTCGGAGTCCAATCTAATTAGATAGCGACATAGTCTCCTTTTTACTACACCCTTCTTACAACATATGCCACCCATGGCCACATAACAATACTTATACTAAAATGTCTACCTTGGCACTCACGAAGCCAACTAGTCCATACTCAAACTAGCATACTTACATAACTTCCATACCGATTCTGGCCTCTAATCTTTGGAGTCACTTTATAAAACAATATAAGGCCATTTTCGGCTCTCACGACCTGGTTCCGGTGGAACGCGTCCACGAACCCGTAAAACAATTAACTAGACTTGGGCCTTGCACTCTCGTGACCCTGTCACGTAGCGGAACTACTACCAACTGATCCCACTCTATTTCAGGCTATGGGGCGACCCGTAACAGGTACCCACCCCGACCTGCCGTCGCACTTAACTCTTATTCTTGGTCTATAATAAATCTTTCTACCCGAGAAGGCCTTATATACCTAAGGTCTCGGCGGTTATCAACATTCTTAGGCTCGCAATTCCCATGCTCCAAGCCTACCTTACCAGTCCCCCCGTAAATGGGTACAAAAACTTCTCATAATACCATAATCGTGTCGTCTTGATCACAACAACCCTTACTTACTCTATCCGGACCTCATCCGTACAATCCTCTTAAGCCTACTACGCAGCTTAATCTATTAACATGACATTCCGTTAAGTTCCTTAACATGGCTTCTTAAGGGTTCACTACCCTATCAGACAGCTCATCCTTTCCCAATTATCTCAAAATAACACATAAGATCTTGGCGAGAATTCATTAATTGTTCCATACCTCCCCGGTATCTAGTTAGTCTTTACCAACTCCTGGAAATTTAAAATCATTCTAGGCAACACGCGTCTGACCCTCATACATAACTCCGTATAGATGTATGTCACAATACCAACTATACTATAATCATTTCCAACCTGGATACATAATCCACATAGTCCTTCCTGGGTCACTGCTGCCTTTCTCGTAGCTGCAATCAACATAACTCGTTAGGGAGAGACGACCCTAACGACACAGCTCTATCGCACGATCTCAGAGTGAGAAGAATGGAAACCAATCCTAAATGTCCTGCAGCCTCCTGATTATAGATGTGGTGCACAACACACCGATAATCAAGACTCTACTAGACACGGTCTGTAGACACTTTCCGAGGACTAACTGCTCTGATACCACTTTTGTCACGACCCGACCCCGGGCCGCGACTGGTGCCCTACCTGGGCACCCTTAAAACATACAACATAATAAACTGCTGCGGAAAATAAGTAACACATTTTTTTTCTTAAAACCAAGGCAAAGCCGATAAGGCTGCCGTAATATAAATCACCCAAAAAGGGCTTACACTATCCAAAAATGTAATTACAATTCTAACGATCCAAATTTACATGTGAATACTGCACTCTAAGATTTGAACACCTACTATGACGGGACAAGGCCCCGCCGTACCCCTGAATATACATAGCCATGACAACTCTGGAACATTGGAGCCATCTCAAAATGCTGAACCAGGATCCTAAGCTCGCGGATCCATAAATGTGTACCTAAACCTGCAGACATTTAACGCACTCGGCCCAGGTCAAGATAACATGTACCGAATATGGAATGTAAATAAAGTACAAGAAATGATCATAAGCAGCATAAAAGAATGACAGAGGCAAGTATAAAAAGTACATACCAGATCCTGCCGTGTCATTACCACTTATGAACTTAATTGCAAATCATTATCTTTTCCATTCCATTAAGAGTTATAGCCATATCTTGCGTACATACTTAGGAGAAGTCATTAAGTTTATTACCATCTAACTTACTTATCTTTCATAACCTAATCCGACTCTTTACGGAGGGACGCCTATACTGCCCGGCCCAAACTAGGACGCGATAAAGTCACATAGTCTGCCCATACATGTATACTGCCCGGCCCATTTCTGGGACGATAATGTCATATAGTCTGCCCATAAAGGTATACTGCCCGGCCCATTTCTGGGACGATAATGTCATATAGTCTGCCCATAAAGGTATACTGCCCGGCCCATTTCTGGGACGATAATGTCATATAGTCTGCCCATAAAGGTATCCGCCTGCCCATTTCTCGGGACGATAATGTCATATAGTCCGCCCATAAAGGTATCTTGCCGACCATTTCTAGGATGATAATGTCATATAGTCTGCCCATAAAGGTATACTGCCCGGCCCATTTCTGGGACGATAATGTCATATAGTTTCCGGGAATTTAACCCTAAGTACTACGCACCTCTACTCCTTTAGAAAGACTCTTTTTCAAATAATACTTCCCAGATACTAACAACCGTAGTATCAAGTCATATCTACCTTTCAAGACAAGTCACAATACCTTTTTTAGAATTACATTTACCGGCTTCTAAATCAAGTGACTTCTTTCCTTAAAACTTAAGCAATAGATGCTTTTAAAACAATTTGCCCTTCTTTATTTCCAATCATTTCTTTGCTTACATTACTGAAGAAAACCATTCTTTTAATCTTCCATAAAGTTGTTATAACCAACTTCCCATAAAGCCGTTATAACTCTTTATGTCTTAGACAAAATCATTCCTTTTATAACCAAGAGACTTATACTTTCAAATCAAATCACATAGCTTTCAAAATACTTCAAGTCTCTTAACTTTTAAGAAAACAAGTTTCAAAGTCTTAAAAACTTCATACGTAAACTCTTTTAAATTAAGTAACATATACTTTGGTGCGTTGTGAATAAGTTATACTTATTTATAACGATCTTATTCAAGTAGCCATGATCCAGAAAATGTAATACAATTTTGTCTTATCTTAGCTTCTATGCAGATGGAGAATTCTACTTGTTTTAATATAATTAATTGTCATTACATTTTCCTTTATTAACGCTGCAATGGCTTGTTCGATACTTATTCTCATTCGTGCCGTAAATTAGCCAAGTCAACTCGACTCCAAATACTTCCTAACGACTCTTACCAACATCCCCCATAAGACTTGGTAAGGACTTAGGATTTCTTAGACGTAGCTTTTACATAGAGTAAATCAACATAACTACCTCTTAACTTCTAAGAGTAGACGGAATCATGAAATACTACTACATGTATATTTCATACATAGAATCATGCCAAAGGAAGGAAGAGGTTCACATACCTCGCGACGATTATCGACAAATAGCAAAAAGCTCCAAAGTACTTCAACCTTGCTAGCTATTCCATCCTTCAAGTAGAATACACTATACTTGGTACTTCAACCTAAATTGGCCATAATACGTCCATTAACCTCTAGCTTCGAACGTAGAATATTCTAAGTGCTAAGTCACTAAATTATACGGAAAATCGGACAGCACTTCCTTTGTTTCTACATACTTTGCCACATTTTTCAAGGCCGAATACAATAACCAAACACGCCACATTCAAGGCCCAACAAATCAGCTAACCAAAGGGGGTTACACGCCTTAACAGGACGTGTAAAATTCCGCCCCGCAAATTACATTAAACTAGTCCACAATACAAATGTCAATTCGGCCAAAAAGTGCAACAACTTATCAACCTTTCCAATTCCTTTTCAATCCAAGTTCTTAGGTCTAGCATGTTATATAGTAATAAACAACTTAACAATTATAACCACCTTAATCCACTCTTTAGATAACATGCGACGACTAAACTAGTAACTAAATTGAATTAAAATCTTAAAGGCTAAATCATGCAACTTTCGGATTTCATAACACATATCATTCTTCATAATATAACCCACATGATCATTTCTAACTACTACAACATGAAATCTTGAATTATAATAGTAAGACGGAGATTAATACCTTCTTAAGCTCAAAATGCTCCAAAACCCTAAGTCGATCCTTAGCAACTCCAACACCTTTTCTTAACGTTCCAATCCGCTATTTGCGACCCTTAGAAGCTTGTGAAAAACTCCTCTTCTATTTCCAACTTCAAAGTTGAAGAACACCTTAGGGTTTCGCCTTGCGACTAACGTAAAAACGTCATTTTTCCAAAATCTTTCTATTGAGATATCCTTACAATACCCTTAGGGACCTTGGGTTAAAGTCTTATAAATATTGGACAACAATTGAAATTTTTTCTTGTCTCCTTTAGCTCAAAGCCGAGAGCCTCACTTTCAACAAGACAAGTTTCTTGAAATTTTTCTCTAAGTATAGAATGATCAAGTCTTGCACTACAAGTGTGCTTATATAAAACATTAGAGGGTCTAGATTATAACACTTGTTAAATTTGGAGGGAAGAGATCAAGCCAAGTGGCTCTTGGACTTAGTCAACAATGTCAAGCTCTTAATTAGCAAGACTTTGTTATCTACACATTGGTCAAATGACCCTTTTGCCCTTGCAAATTTCGTCTAAGACTATAGTGGGGGGTGCCATGTGTCGCCCTCCCATTCGTCCATAAAATTCCGCAACCCTCGTGGGCCCCACAAAACGTAAAATTCCTCGGGTGGGCCCCACACGACCAAATCCGTAAAATAAATTTCCATAATGAAAATACATTCCATAATCCTCAATAAATGCATTTTGAGAATCCAATTCTCCTCAACGAACATTTTTCTTTTCCGACGTTCGGAAGATTTTTCGTCGGAAAAACAATTCTTCATTTCGTACCCTTTTCAAGTCTTGTATTCCTTACTTACATTCTCTTAAACATGTCCTGGAGTTACGGGGTGTAACAATTGGTAACCCTCTGTGGACCACCAGGAGCTCCTGCTGCTGTCTTGCCCTTGTTACACCCCGAAATTTCAGGATATGTTTATAAGAACGTACGTAAGAACTCAAAAGTGTTAAGATTTGAGACTAGTAAAAATTTATCGGAATTATGGAAATGTCGGAAAACGAAATATTGCGACGAATGGGAGGGAGACACATGTCACCCCCCTTATTGGTCTTGGAAGAATTGAACCATGGATAGAATGGTCATTTGACCAATATTAAGATGAGCAAGTCTTGCTAAAGTCTTAGAGCTTGACATTGTTGACTAAGTCCAAGGGCCACTTGGCTAGAATCCTTGTGAAACTCATCTAGGCCACCCATTTGTTCTAATCTTGGCCCTCCATAGTGTTATATATACATACTAGTAGCAAGACAAGACTTCTACACTTAGAAAAATTTCAAGAAACTTTGAATGTCTTCTATGTTGCTCTCGGGTTAGGGTCCCTTGGAAGGAGAATTTTTTTTGTTTGTTGTCCAATAATCTCCCCACTTTAAACCAAGGTTCCTAAGAGTATTGTAAGGGTGTCTCAATAGAAAGATCCCGGAAAAGTGGCGTTTTCGTATTAGTCGCAAGGTGAAAACCTAGTCACTTTCCTAGGTTTGGATTGGAAGATTAAAGAAAAGTTGTTTGTGATCTTCTAAGGGCTTCAAGTGGAGAATTGGAGTGTCAAGGAGAGGCTCTAAGTTGCTAGGGAGCGACTTCGGATCTTGAAGTTGATTAAGGCTCGGTAAGGTAACAATCTTGTTCTCTTAAGTATTATAAGATTACATATTGTTGTAGCCTTACATTTTAACTAGCATGAAGTTTATGTATTGAAGATTTTAAGTGATATGGATTGTAGAAGCCTAATCCAAAATGACATTGTGAGCCATTTGAAATTGAAATACAATTTGGTCGTTAATTAGAATTGTCGCATGTTCACTACTTGAAGAGTGTAGTAGTTATAATCGATTGCGGCTTGATATCATGTTATACTAAACAACTTGGATTGAAAAGGAATTGGATAAGAATTTGTATTGGTGTCCATCAAATTGCCGAATTGACATAGTATGTTGGATTAGTTTGATATTAATTTGTGGGGAGGAATTTTACACGTATTGTAGGCGTGTAATCCCCTATTGATAACTACATTGTTGAGCCTTAAATGTGACGTGTTTGGTTATTGAATTCGGGCCTTGAAAAAGGTGGAAAAGTATGTAGAAACAAAGGAGGTGATGTCCGATTTTCAGTAGAATTTAGTGAATTTGCACTTGGAATATTCTACGTTTGAAGGTAGAAGTTAATAGACGTATTATGGTCATTATAGGTTGACATATTACGTACGGTGTATTGGACTTAGCAAGTGGATTGAACCGAAGAGGTATGTGGAACTTTCCTATCTCTTGAGCATGAGTAGTTGTAAATGTATAGTACGGTAGACGTACGAGATTTAAATGAATTTAGTTTCATTTGATATCCTTGACTTGTTTTAAAGGATATACATGCATTGGTTTCAAAAGTATAAAGTTGGTTAATAATTTTATGGAAAGAAAAGAAAGAATGGTTTATTCTAATAGGGTAAACAAAGATTTTCTTGACTTGAAAATGTATAGAATACTTGATTTGGAAAGTATTGATTCCTTGAGCTATACTAAAGTTAAGAAACTTGATTACAAGATAAGAGACTTGAAACATTTTGAAAGTATACGATACTTGGTTTTCGAAAGTATAAGTCTCTTGGTTATGAAAAGAATGTAAGTTTCTAAAAGTATAAAGCTAGTATAACGGCTTTATGGGAAGTCGGTTATAATAGCTTTATGGAAAGTTAAAAGAGTGGTTTACTCTAAGTAATGATAAAAGACTTGAAATAATGAAAGACAAATTGATTTAAAGGCATCAATTGCTTAAAGTGTTAAAAGAAAGAAGTCACTTGATTTAGAAGCCTATAAATGTATTTCTAAAAGGTATTGTGACTTGTCTTGAAAAGTAGGTATGACTTGATACTACGGTTATTAGTATCTTGGAAGTTTATATGAAAAAAAGTCATTTTTAAAAAGAGTAGAAGTACGTAGCACTTTGGGTTAAATTCTCGGATTTTTATAATGACATGTTAGTGCCTTAAGTAAACTAAAATGAGAGTGTATATGTATAAGACTAATAAGGAGTTAGGGGGATTTCTTAACTTGCTTATGTTATGTACGATAAGCCGGTAGTGCTTATGTTATGTATGATAAGCCGGTAGTGCTTATGTTATGTATGATAGCCGGTTGTGCTAGTGATATATTGTTCATTACTGGTCATTCCTGTGGTTTGTGGCATTTGCATATTCCGTGGATTTGTTACCCATGATGCGAGAATACCTTATGCGAGTCCGTAAGGGCTTATACGGTGAAATAGTCCTGCGGGGCGGACCAGTCCTATGCGAGAATACCTCATGCGGTTTATACGACCTATGCGCGGATCTGATCTATGTAAGGAAGTTACCTCATGCGGGTCCATACGACCTTTGCGGGTGAAATAGTCCCAGGAGTAGGATTGCTTAATGACCTACGGGCGGGTGGCCCTACTTTGATCATGATCCTCCTATTTTTATGCAGTAAAGTATACTCTTGTTTACTCTCATTGTTAGTAAGGCACAGTGTACTGCTAATTAAGTTATCATACATGTCTCCAGCTTTATTTTAGACTTATGATTTCACTACAAGCATTTTTGGCCACATATTTGGTACATGTTGTACTGACCTCCTTCGGGGGGTTGCGTTCATGCCGCAGGTAGAGTATACAGGTTGTTGATCCTCACTTTTAGGATCACTGATTCAGCCGTTGAGAAGCTCCATTACTCCAGAGGCTTGTCCCGTCACAGTTGTTATTCTTAGAGGTCTGTAGTCACATTGTGGATTGGGTTTTTAAGAACAAAAATGTACTGGTTTATTTTATTCTGGTTCATGTATTTTTTTACGGAAGGTGGCCTTATCGGCTAACCTGTTGATATTTATTGTTTAGGTATTTATGAGTTTTATATGTTCCGTTGCTATTCTCTGATGTAAACATGTAAGGGGTGCCCATATAGGGCACCAGTCGCGGGCCCAGGGTCGGGTCGTGACAAAAGTGGTATCAGAGCAGTTAGTTCTCGAAAAGTGTCTACAGATCGTGTCTAGTAGAGTCTTGGTTATCGGTGTGTTGTGCACCACATCTATAACCAAGAGGCTGCAGGACATTTAGGATTGGTTTCCATTCTTCTCACTCTGAGATCGTGCGATAGAGCTGTGTGGTTAGGGTAGTCTATCCCTAATAAGTTTTATTGATTGCAGCTACGAGAAAGGCAGCAGTGACCCAGGTAATATTATATGGATTGCGTATCCAGGTTGATAATAATTGTATTATAGTTGGTATATTGACATACAACTATACGGATTTATGTATGAATGTCACATATGTGTTGCCTAGAATGATTTTAGATTACCAAGAATTGGTAAGGACTAAATAGATACCGAGAAGGTATGAAACAGTTTAATGAACTCTCATCAAGGTTTTACGTACTAATTTGAGATAATTAGGTGATAATGAGTTGTCTGAGAATGTAATGGACCCTTAAGAAGTTATGATTAAGGGACTTAATGGAAGACTATGTTAGTAACTTAAGCTACGTGGTATGATTAAGAGAATGGTACGAATGAGATCTGTATGGAGAAAGTATGGTTGTTGTGATCAAGACAATACGATTATGGTATTATGAGAAGTTATTGTACTCGTATGCGGGGGGGACTGATAATGTAGGCTTGGAGCATGGCAATTGTGAGCCTAAGAATATTGATAACCGCCGAGACCTTAGGTATATAAGGCCTTCTCGGGTAGTAAAAAGTTAAGTCAGACCAAGGATAAGAGTTAAGTGCGACGCTGAGTCGGGTTGAGGACCTATTAAGGGTCGCCCCATAGCCTGAAATGGAATGGGATCAGTTGTTAGTAGTCCCTCTACGTGACAGGGTCACGAGGGTGCAAGGCCCAAGTCTAGTTAATCGTTTTACGGGTTCGTGGACGCATTCCACCGGAACCAGGTTGTGAGAGCCGGAAATGGCCTTATATTGTTTAATTTAGTAACTCCAAGGATTGGAGGCCAGATTTAGTATGGAAGTTATGTACGTACGTTAGTATAAGTTTGGGAGTACGGAAAGAGTATGACCAGTTAAAAAGAGAGCAACCAAGTGTAAAGAAATAGAGCCTGAATCTATGAGAACCTTTCGAGGTAACTACACCCGTGAGTGATGGGTGGTAGCTGAGCGGGTATATAATAACTGCCCGGTGACGATACAGTCGTCAGACCCTAACAGACCTATTAGAGCTGACATGATAGACCTTGAGGTCATTATGAGTACAGGCTAGTTGGCCTCTTGTTATGCCAACGTTGGCTGCGGAGAGAGATTGGTTCGGTACCAGTTTTCCAGTAAATCGGTTATCGAGTGGAAAGGAAGGGAAGTGGTTGTAACCAGTGAATTATCCTTCTTTCTTTGACATAGTTGATTTTAATAAGTCTGTGTGACTTGTTCATTTGAGGTGAATTAATGCAGAAAGTAAGTAATACTCGAATTTGAAGGAGTTTATGCTAAGTGCCCTTGGAGGTACTTGGAGTTGGGTTGGTGTGGCGGTCAGGGCCACGACCTTCCGGATAAGTTCAGGATAGCGCGCCAGCAAGATTAAGATAAGTACGAGTGCTGCCTACGGAAAACAGAAGACATCGTGGTAGGATTTGAAAATCTATACGATTATAAGGGGGCGCTTGATGATTAAGCTTTTGTAAGAGAGATAAGTTCTCTCCCCCACGTAAAGGATAGTTTTATGTATTATGGGGTTACGTGTACCCATGTTGTTAGACGAAGGATAGGAGACGGGTAAGGTCTTCGTTATCGTCATGCCATAGGTTACAGTTTTAGATAACCGTGGGAAAAGTTTTGTGTTGGGGTAATTGTGAACGACGTTACGAAATGGTCGAGGAAGTGTAGTAAGGATATAAATGCAGGTAGTACGCATGTATGAAACTGTACGATTATGGATCAAGATAGAAATACTTTTGCTAATGATAAGCATAAGGTAAGGTTATGACCAGAATGATAAAAGAGAATACGACTATGGTTATGTAAGTTGCACGAGATATGACTACCCCAGGCTAGTGTAAAAACCATTAGTATATAATGGGCAGTAAGAACACCTCGAGGAAAAGTGGTGACATCCGTACTGACGAGAAAGATAGTAAAAAAATACGGAGGGGTAAGGAACCCCAGGACAACTTGAAAATAGCTTATAAAGGAAAGACGAGTAGACACTCGAACGACAAGAAATCTTGAAAAGTCATTAGAGTATGTAATACCTTGAATTGAGGTTGAACACATGACTATAAGCTCTACGAGCTGGGAGAAAATAATCGGGTTGCTACTTGACAAAGCAAGGAAATCTCCCCCCCCCCTAAATTGTGATTGACAGTGAGTCTTAGCCATGAGGCAAGCAAAGGAATCAAGTATAAGTTTAGTGATCAAGTTTGGTTGCAACGGAGAAAGGGAAACAGGAACCATAATTGATATTAAGGATGCCCGAATATTCCGCAGAATGAGAAAGGTTTCCAGTTATTGGAAGATAAGTTGACCACGACTACAGTTCTAACCCCTCATGAGAGACTAGAGGGTTAGGTTGTTATTGTAACACGTTGGGTGTGGGACTAGGTTGTGTGCTGACGCAACACGATAAGGTTAGAGCCTATGTTTCCCGGCAGTTAGGGAAGCGTGAGAGGAAATTACGCCACTCACGATTTGGAGTTGGCGGCAGTTAATAATGCCTTGAAGATTTGGAGGCATGACATATATATAGACTTCATGTGGATATTTGTGCAGACCACAAGAGCCTCCGGTATATCTTCAGACAGAGGCAGTTGAATTTGCGACAGAAACGGTGGTTAGAGTTACTCAAGGATTGTGATATTGATATCCTATACCATCCGGGGTAAGCCAAGACAGTTACAGATGCTCTTAGTCGTGGATCTAAGGGTAGTCTGTCAGATGGGCAGCCAGATAGACAGGACGTGGTCCGTGAGATTCATCAGCTACCGAGCCGAGGGGGTTCGATTATTTGTTTCCACGATTAATGAAGTTTAGATCCGAGAGGTTGCTGAGTCTTCCGTCGTTGAGGAGGTAAAGAGGCGACAGTATGAGGATCCAATTATGATATGGTATCGAGATAAGACTCTCCAAGAACAGGAGAGCTTGTTTGGGTAGCACCGGATGGGGTGCTGTGATATGAGGATAGATTGTGTGTACCCGGTGCTGCAGGACTAGTTAGCAGGTTTTAGGCGAAATTCCAGGACATGTTTATAAGAACGTACGTAAGAACTCAAAAGTGTTAAGATTTGAGACTAGTAAAAATTTATCGGAATTATGGAAATGTCGGAAAACGAAATATTGCGACGAATGGGAGGGCGACACGTGTCACCCCCCCTTATTGGTCTTGGACGAATTGAACCATGGATAGAATGGTCATTTGACCAATATTAAGATGAGCAAGTCTTAGAGCTTGACATTGTTGACTAAGTCCAAGGGCCACTTGGCTAGAATCCTTGTGAAACTCATCTAGGCCACCCATTTGTTCTAATCTTGGCCCTCCATAGTGTTATATATACATACTAGTAGCAAGACAAGACTTCTACACTTAGAAAAATTTCAAGAAACTTTGAATGTCTTCTATGTTGCTCTCGGGTTAGGGTCCCTTGGAAGGAGAATTTTTTTTGTTTGTTGTCCAATAATCTCCCCACTTTAAACCAAGGTTCCTAAGAGTATTGTAAGAGTATCTCAATAGAAAGATCCCGAAAAAGTGGCGTTTTCGTATTAGTCGCAAGGTGAAAACCTAATCACTTTCCTAGGTTTGGATTGGAAGATTAAAGGAAAGTTGTTTGTGATCTTCTAAGGGCTTCAAGTGGAGCATTGGAGTGTCAAGGAGAGGCTCTAAGTTGCTAGGGAGCGACTTCGGATCTTGAAGTGGATTAAGGCTCGTTAAGGTAACAATCTTGTTCTCTTAAGTATTATAAGATTACATATTGTTGTATCCTTACATTTTAACTAGCATGAAGTTTATGTATTGAAGATTGTTAAGTGATATGGATTGTAGAAGCCTAATCTGAAATGACATTGTGAGCCATTTGAAATTGAAATACAATTTGGTCGTTAATTAGAATGGTCGCATGTTACCTACTTGAAGAGTGTAGTAGTTATAATCGATTGAGGCTTGATATCATGTTATACTAAACAACTTGGATTGAAAAGGAATTGGATAAGAATTTGTATTGGTGTCCATCAAATTGCCGAATTGACATAGTATGTTGGATTAGTTTGATATTAATTAGTGGGGCGGAATTTTACACGTCATGTAGGAGTGTAATCCCCTATTGATAACTACATTGTTGAGCCTTAAATGTGGCGTGTTTGGTTATTGAATTCGGGCCTTGAAAAAGGTGGAAAAGTATGTAGAAACAAAGGAAGTGTTGTCCGATTTTCCGTAGAATTTAGTGACTTTGCACTTGGAATATTCTACGTTTGAAGCTAGAAGTTAATAGATGTATTATGGTCATTATAGGTTGACATACTACGTACGGCGTATTGGACTTAGCAAGTGGATTGAACCGAAGAGGTATGTGGAACTTTCCTATCTCTTGAGCATGAGTAGTTGTAAATGTATAGTACGGTAGACGTACGAGATTTAAATGAATTTAGTTTCATTTGATATCCTTGACTTGTTTTAAAGGATAGACATGCCTTGGTTTCAAAAGTATAAAGTTGGTTAATAACTTTATGGAAAGAAAAGAAAGAATGGTTTATTCTAATAGGGTAAACAAAGATTTTCTTGACTTGAAAATGTATAGAATACTTGATTTGGAAAGTATTGATTCCTTGAGCTATACTGTCACACCCCGAACCCCGGGCCCGTGACTGGTGCCCTACCTGGGCACCCTTCTACCTTAACAACTAAGTACATTGCGGAAATTAGTAACAGCTCATTTTTTTTTTTTAAAATAAACGCGTCGTGCAAGGCAAAGCCGACAAGGCTGCCATATATACATAAACAATGACACAACACTGCATACGAGTCCAATCCCACATATGAATACAGCACTCAAGAGTTATATCAACTATGACGGACAAGGCCCCGCCAGCATCCAAAACTGCACAAAGCTGCATCAAGGATATATACCAAAAGATAAACTCGAACAGAGGAGCTATCCAAAACCCCGAGCAGATCCTACGCTGCCGATCACCGAACAGCGTACCTAAACTGCGGCATGAACGCAGCCCGGCGAGGTCAAGACGGGAATGTACCAAGTATGTGAGATGAAATGCGTAATAAAATCATAACATCTAAACAAAGCGGAGACATGTACGATAGCCAACCTACAGATACAATACATAAGCGATCCACATCAAGTCGTGGACGCAGCCCTCGTGAGTCATTACCAAATATAACCATGGGTCTCACGCCCATAACATCAATCATGCCCGTGGAATCTTTCCTCACCGCGATCCATGATATAGTACAACACCAATAGGCATACATGAACACCAAGTCCCACCTGGTATAGCATCTTGGGGTTTACCCTCACTTATACTCTTACCGGAGGTGGTAAAGCGGTGGTATATCATCTGGGTGTACTTCACATATACTCTACTGGAGAAGGTGGTAAAACAGTGGTATAGCATCTTGGGGTTTACCCTCACATATACTCTACGGAGAAGGTGGTAAAGCAGTGGTATAGCATCTTGGGGTTTACCCTCACATATACTCTACTGGAGAAGGTGGTAAAGCAGTGGTATAGCGTCTTGGGGTTTTACCTCACTTATACTCTTACCCTATCTCGACGACCATCAAACAAGACATAAGCACTACCATGTCTTCTATAAAAATCCGGGAATTTAACCCAAGTACTACAAGTAACGAAAGCATACCCGTGGAATACCACATCACTGTCGGTACGTCCCAGTAACTTACAACAAGACAGCCGACCCTTCAACCGAGAGTCGCGACAACTTAATAAAACATAATACTTGCACTCAAAGGCTATTACCAGCACATATAGGCAAGTTCTCAATTAACCAATCCAAAGTACTTATCAAGGCACACATAGGATAATTCTCATTTAACAAGCCAAAGTACTTATCAGGGCACAAATAGAATAAATTCTCATTTAACAAGCCAAAGTACTTATCCGGGCACAAATAGAATAAATTCTCATTTAACAAGTCAAAGTACTTATCCGGGCACAAATAGAATAAATTTTCATTTAACAAGTCAAAGTACTTATCAAGGCACACTTAGACAAATTCTCAATTTATCAAGCCAAAGTACAAATCAAGGCACACTTAGACAAATTCTCAATTTATCAAGCCAAAGTACTAATCTTTTCAAGAGACTCTTTTTTGTAAAAAAAATCCCAAGATACTAACACCCGTAGTATCAAGGCGTGTCTATTTTTCAAAGTAAGTTACTACACTTTTAGAAAACTCATTTCAAAGCTTGAAATCAAGTAACTCCAAATTTTCACAATCTAGGCAACTTATGCCGATTAATCGAAATAGACAACTTTCTAAACTTTCCATAAAGCCGTTATAACCCTTTATGGTTTTAGACATATCCATTCCTTTTATAACCAAGAGACTTATACTTATTAAAATCCAAGTATTAAATACTTTCAAATCGATTTTCTTAACTTTTAAAAATACACTTAGTCTCTTAACCTTTAGAAACCAAGTAACTTAGTTTATTACTAAACTTTAGGCAATTGATGCCTTAAAATCAAGTTGCCTTTTCATTAAAATCGAGTCATTTATCTTTCCATAAAGCAAATATAACCAACTTCCCATAAAGTCGTTATATTCACTTTATACCTTCGCCAAATACAATTTCCTATCCGAGGGACTTATACGTTTAAAACGGAACAAGTATCACATACTTTAAAACTCTTTAAGTCCCTTAACTTTCAAAACACTTTAAGTCTCTTAATATATAGAAAACAAGTTTCTTCTCTTAAATCATGTCATTTCTCCTCTTTTAAACAATTAAGAAAATCACTCCCTTGACTCCCCTAAAGTCATTTTAATGACCTTTAGGTTTTGGAACTAAGGCACTAGCCAAAAGGTTTAGAAACCACTTCCTTTTCAAGACTCTATGTACTTTAAGTAAAATACCTTTACTTTTAAGAATCCAAACTTCATCAAGAAAATGGATTATACAACTTACAATCTAAACATCAAAGTACAATCAAGGAAGTACATAGAACAAATTCTATTTTAGGCAAACCAAATACAAGCAAGGAATGGATCATTCAAGGAGTAGGACGTACTTTCTTTATCTTAAGGAATCATGCTAGAAGAGGAGATAGTTCACATACCTTTTCGGCTAATTCCACAAGCTAAGCCGAATACGCCGTATGTGGAAGTGTCAACCTATAATGGTCACAACAAGACTATCAACTTCTAGTCTCTACGTAGAATAATACTAAGTATTTGGTCTCTAATTCTACGGCAAATCGGGCAGCACTTCCTTTGTTTCTACTCACTTTGCCACCTTTTTCAAGGTCGAATACAATAACAAAAACGCAACATTTAATGCTCCAAACAACAATCAAACAAAGGGATTACACGCCTTACACCACGTAAAATTCCGCCCCACAATTATATACAAAGTAGTTCAAACTTCACTAGCCATTCTCGGCCAACATACTAACAATTCAAAGTCTTTTCCAATCCTTTTCCAATTCCAAGTTCTAAGGTCTAACATGTTATATAGTTATAAACAACTTCAATAACTACAATTTCCTTCTTTATACAACATGCGACGCTTAAACAAATAATCAACTTGAATTGTAGTCTTAAGGCTAACATGCTAGTTTTCGGATTAGGGTTCCAATAGCCAATATACTTGTCCAACTACATAATATATACTTCATGCTTGCTACTATCTATAGCTACAACAAGTAGTAACTCTTAACTACTAAAATGACAACATTATACCTTTATAAGCCCTTATAATTTCCAAGATTCAAAGTCGCGCCTTAGCAAATTCTTAGCTCCTTTCCTTAGGTTCCAATCCGCTCCAAGCACTCCTTAGAAGCCTTTAGAAGTTCACAACTAACTTCTCTTCCATTTCCAATCAAAAACTAGAAAAGCCACTAGGTTTTCACTGCGACTAATACGAAAAACTCTCTCTTTCCCGGGATTTTTCTATTGAGATACACTTACAATACACTCATGAACCTTGGTTTAAAGTCTTGTGGCTAATGGAAATCAAATGCAAAATTTTGTGTGGGAATAGTGCTCAAAGCCGAGAGCTCATCTACAAGCACAAGAGTTTCTCTAAAATTTTCTAAGTGTTAAATGCCAAGTCTTGCACTAGCTATGCTTATATAATACATTGGAGGGCTTAGGTTACAACAAATGTGTGGCTTGGATGTGTTTCACTTGGATCAAGCCTATGTGGACTAGTTGACTTGTCAACAATGTCATGCTTGAAGACTTATCTTCCAAGATGGTCAATGACCATTTTACCCTTGCATAAATTTCGACCAAGCCATGTGGGGGTGCCACGTGTCGCCCTCTCATTCGTTCATAAAATTTCCGTAACCCTCGTGGGCCCCACACCTCAGAAATTCCTCGGTGGGCCCCACGTGACCAAATCCAGAACAATAAATTTCCAAAATAATAATAAGTCTCATACTCTTCAAATAATGTATTTTGAGAATCCAATTCTCAACAACGAACGTTTTCCTTTCCGACGTTCGAACATTTTTCGTCGGAAAAACAATTCTTCCCGCCGTACAATTTCCAAGTCTTGTTTCCTTCGTACATTCTCTTCTACATGTCACGGACTTACTGGTGTAACATTCTTCCCCCCTTAGAAACATTCGTCCCCGAATGTTCTTAGTCGGTTGTCACTCTATACAAACTCCGGCATAATCTCTATACTATGCCTAACAATCAAAACTGCACAAGACCAACGATGCCACACATGGCCATCACCTAACATACGTAAACATAATAATGGACCTTCCGTCCGACCCCTTCTCACAAAACTCAAGGTTACGCCTACCCAAAACACGGGATCCTTAGAGGTTCCTTTCTTTCCTTACTTATCATACTTTCTGCATTTCCAAACTCATATAGTACACGCATAAAATCTCAAATTTTGTTTCTATTCTCCAATCCTGGAGTTACTATCCAAACTTGGCCATATTGTTACTTACACTCGTTAAGGCTCTTCTCCCTTACGACCTAGTTCGTGGAACGATCCACGAACTCGTATAACGATTAACTCAACTTGGGCCTGGCATCCTCGGGACCCTATCACATAACGGGACCATTTCTATCTGACATTCACCCGATTCCATACTATCGGTTGACCCGAAATGAGTCTATAACCCGACTCATCGTCACACTTAACTTCTTATTCTTAGCCTGAAATAAATCTCTCTCTTATCTCAAGGTACTTCTTACCCTATCCCCTAATTACTAGAGGTTCGTCACATAGGTCGAAGTATTTCTACCGTACAATCTTCCCTATTGGTCTTACACTGTAAGGGGGCAATTACTACGTGTGAACTCTACACAACTATAGTCTCAGTTCACTTACCATTCTTGTCAACATTCTTAACTCCACACCTTAGTAATCAAAGTATTCCTACCTCTGGGGAACTATCACTTATAACTGCTAGCAACACAAGGAAAACATATATGCTAGGGCAAAATCTGAATCTATCAAAGCACGTATGATTCAAAAGAGTCGAAATATACCTGTACCCCCATGCGATGTCGCCTCCTGATCCTGTCCAGTAGTCACGTCATCTATGCGGTTTGAAGGACCGCCAGAACTATAACCTCCCCCCTGACCTCTACCACGACTGGCTGACATCTGAACACCGCTCGGGGACGACAATCGGAGGATGGGGAACCAACTACCGCCTCAAAGGTGAGCCACCCTACCGACGCTCCTTCTAACCGGCATTCCCACTTCGTGGCCGGACGCCACAATAGTAACAACCATCCGTGTGTCATAACGGCATTTCCTGAATGATGTTTACCACATCCGATACATCGAGAATAGGTGGCCTCGGCCAGAAGGTCCTCTCGCTCTCAGGAACCTCGACCCGGGAGCTTGGACCGCTCCTAAATACCTTGTGGGGTCAAATCTCCCACCGTGAGCTGCGGGGTATGTCTTTGGGTAGGCCGACGATACCTCACTCGGCCGAGGCGCTCGTCCAAAACTCACCGGATAACCAACCGGTCTAGCCTCTTACGTTGATCTCCGCGCCGCCCTCTTCCTCTGTACACATGCATGCATCGCCAACAACTCCTCGTGGGAAATCGTAGCACCGCTAACTTGGTCAATAACATAATCGCTTCCTCATGACCCTAAAGTCTTCTCCTAATCGAGAAATCTGAGGCTCGTGCTGGGTCTCAAAACTGGCGCAAAGAACTCGCCGATCGTGGAACAACATCCAGATACCACAGGCACGAGCCCTATCAACTCTCGAGTCCGACTAGTAGCTCTCGCTACTCCTTTGCCCTTCTGGCGGCTGTTGCCCTCCTGAGGCATAGTCAGAACACAAAAATACGTCGGAGAGGAATTATCTTACTAACACGCCTCTATGGCACGATCTCGTGAGTGAGAAGAATGAAACCAACTCCTAAATGTCCTGTAGCCTCCTGTTTATGGGTGTGGCGCGCAACACACCGATAAGCAAGACTCTACTAGACACGGTGCAGACATTCCGAGGACCGATCGCTCGATACCACTCACACACCCCGAACCCCGGGCGTGATCGGTGCCCTACCAGGCACCTTCTACCTTAACAACTAAGTACATCATGGAAATTAGTAACAACTCATTTTTTTTTTTAAAATAAACGACGCAAGGGCAAAGCCGACAAGGCTGCCATATATACATAAACAATGCATACAACATCGTATACGAGTCCAATCCACATATGAATACAGACTCTAAGAGTTATATCAACTATGACGGACAAGGCCCCGCCAGCACTAAAACTGCATAAAGCTCAGATCAAGGATATATACCAAAAGATAAACTCCCGAATAGAGGAGCTATCCAAAACCACGAGCAGATCCTACGCTGCCGATCACCGAACAGCGTACCTAAACTCGCGGCATGAACGCACTTCAAGGAGGTCGACGAAGAATGTACCAAGTATGTGAGCGATGAATCGTAATAAAATCATAACGCCTAAACAAAGCGGGAGACATGTGCGATAGCCAACCTACGATTACAATACATAAGCGATACATCAAGTCGTGACGCAGCCCTCGAGTCATTACCCAAATATAACCATGGGTCTCACGCCCATAACATCAATCATGCCCGTGGAATCTTTCCTCACTGCCGGCAGTCCATGATATAGTACAACACCAATAGGCATACATGAACACCAAGTCCCACCGGTGGTATAGCATCTTGGGGTTTACCCTCACTTATACTCTTACCCCGGAGAAGGTGGTAAGCGGTGGTATAGCATCTTGGGGTGTACCTTCACATATACTCTACTCGAGAAGGTGGTAAACAGTGGTATAGCATCTTGGGGTTTACCCTCACATATACTCTACCTCGGAGTATGGTAAACAGTGGTATAGCATCTTGGGTTTTACCCCTCACATATACTCTACCCTGGAGAAGGTGGTAAAACAGGTGGTATAGCATCTTGGGGTTTTACCCCTCACTTATACTCTTACCCTATCTCGACCGACCATCAAACAAGACATAAGCACTACCATGTCTTCTATAAAAATCCGGGAATTTAACCCAAGTACTACAAGTAACGAAAGCATACCCGTGGAATACCACATCACCGCTTGCAGACGTCCCCAAGAATCTTACAACAAGACAAACCAATTCTTCAACCGAGAGTCGCGACAACTTAATAAAACATAATACTTGCACTCAAAGGCTATTACCAGCACATATAGGCAAGTTCTCAATTAACCAATCCAAAGTACTTATCAAGGCACACATAGGATAATTCTCATTTAACAAGCCAAAGTACTTATCAGGGCACAAATAGAATAAATTCTCATTTAACAAGCCAAAGTACTTATCCGGGCACAAATAGAATAAATTCTCATTTAACAAGTCAAAGTACTTATCCGGGCATAAATAGAATAAATTTTCATTTAACAAGTCAAAGTACTTATCAAGGCACACTTAGACAAATTCTCAATTTATCAAGCCAAAGTACTAATCAAGGCACTCTTAGACAAATTCTCAATTTATCAAGCCAAAGTACAAATCAAGGCACACTTAGACAAATTCTCAATTTATCAAGCCAAAGTACTAATCTTTTCAAGAGACTCTTTTTTGTAAAACAAATCCCAAGATACTAACACCCGTAGTATCAAGGCGTGTCTATTTTTCAAAGTAAGTTACTACACTTTTAGAAAACTCATTTCAAAGCTTGAAATCAAGTAACTCCAAATTTTCACAATCTAGGCAACTTATGCCGATTAATCAAAATAGACAACTTTCTAAACTTTCCATAAAGCCGTTATAACCCTTTATGGTTTTAGACATATCCATTCCTTTTATAACCAAGAGACTTATACTTATTAAAATCCAAGTATTAAATACTTTCAAATCGATTTTCTTAACTTTTAAAAATACACTTAGTCTCTTAACCTTTAGAAACCAAGTAACTTAGTTTATTACTAAACGTTAGGCAATTGATGCCTTAAAATCAAGTTGCCTTTTCATTAAAATCGAGTCATTTATCTTTCCATAAAGCAAATATAACCAACTTCCCATAAAGTCGTTATATTCACTTTATACCTTCGCCAAATACAATTTCCCATCCGAGGGACTTATACGTTTAAAACGGAACAAGTATCACATACTTTAAAACTCTTTAAGTCCCTTAACTTTCAAAACACTTTAAGTCTCTTAATATATAGAAAACAAGTTTCTTCTCTTAAATCATGTCATTTATCCTCTTTTAAACAATTAAGAAAATCACTCCCTTGACTCCCCTAAAGTCATTTTAATGACCTTTAGGTTTTGGAACTAAGGCACTAGCCAAAAGGTTTAGAAACCACTTCCTTTTCAAGACTCTATGTACTTTAAGTAAAATACCTTTACTTTTAAGAATCCAAACTTCATCAAGAAAATGGATTATACAACTTACAATCTAAACATCAAAGTACAATCAAGGAAGTACATAGAACAAATTCTATTTTAGGCAAACCAAATACAAGCAAGGAATGGATCATTCAAGGAGTAGGACGTACTTTCTTTATCTTAAGGAATCATGCTAGAAGAGGAGATAGTTCACATACCTTTTCGGCTAATTCCACAAGCTAAGCCGAATATACGCCAGATGTGGAAGTGTCAACCTATAATGGTCACAACAAGACTATCAACTTCTAGTCTCTACGAGAATAATACTAAGTATTTGGTCTCTAATTCTACGCAAATCGGCAAGACTTCCTTTGTTTCTACTCACTTTGCCACCTTTTCAAGGTCGAATACAATAACCAACACGCCACATTTAAGGCTCCAAACAACAATCAAACAAAGGGATTACACGCCTTACACCACGTAAAATTCCGCCCACAATTATATACAAAGTAGTTCAAACTTCACTAGCCATTCTCGGCCAACATACTAACAATTCAAAGTCTTTTCCAATCCTTTTCCAATTCCAAGTTCTAAGGTCTAACATGTTATATAGTTATAAACAACTTCAATAACTACAATTTCCTTCTTTATACAACATGCGACGCTTAAACAAATAATCAACTTGAATTGTATTCTTAAGGCTAACATGCTAGTTTTCGGATTAGGGTTCCAATAGCCAATATACTTGTCCAACTACATAATATATACTTCATGCTTGCTACTATCTATAGCTACAACAAGTAGTAACTCTTAACTACTAAAATGACAAGATTATACCTTTATAAGCCCTTATAATTTCCAAGATTCAAAGTCGCGCCTTAGCAAATTCTTAGCTCCTTTCCTTAGGTTCCAATCCGCTCCAAGCACTCCTTAGAAGCCTTTAGAAGTTCACAACTAACTTCTCTTCCATTTCCAATCAAAACTAGAAAAGCCACTAGGTTTTCACCTTTGCACTAATACGAAAACTCTCTTTCCGGATTTTTCTATTGAGATACACTTACAATACACTCATGAACCTTGGTTTAAAGTCTTGTGGCTAATGGAAATCAAATGCAAAATTTTGTGTGGGAATAGTGCTCAAAGCCGAGAGCTCATCTACAAGCACAAGAGTTTCTCTAAAATTTTCTAAGTGTTAAATGCCAAGTCTTGCACTAGCTATGCTTATATAATACATTGGAGGGCTTAGGTTACAACAAATGTGTGGCTTGGATGTGTTTCACTTGGATCGAGCCTATGTGGACTAGTTGACTTTCAACAATGTCATGCCAAGACTTATCTTCCAAGATGGTCAATGACCATTTTACCCTTGCATAAATTTCGACCAAGCCATGTGGGGGTGCCACGTGTCGCCCTCTCATTCGTTCATAAAATTTCCGTAACCCTCGTGGGCCCCACAATTCTGTAAAATTCCTCGGGTGGGCCCCACGTGACCAAATCCGTAACAATAAATTTCCAAAATAATAATAAGTCTCATACTCTTCAAATAATGTATTTTGAGAATTCAATTCTCAACAACGAACGTTTTTCCTTTCCGACGTTCGGAACATTTTTCGTCGGAAAAACAATTCTTCCTGCCGTACCAATTTCCAAGTCTTGTTTCCTTTCGTACATTCTCTTCTACATGTCCTGGACTTACGGGGTGTAACATATACTAATAAGAGACTTGAAGCATTTTGAAAGTATACGATACTTGGTTTTTGAAAGTATAAGTCTCTTGGTTATGAAAAGAATGTAAGTGTCTAAAAGTATAAAGCTAGTATAACGGATTTATGGGAAGTCGATTATAATAGCTTTATGGAAAGTTAAAAGAGTGGTTTACTCTAAGTAATGATAAATGACTTGAAATAACGAAAGACAAATTGATTTAAAGGCATCAATTGCTTAAAGTGTTAAAAGAAAGAAGTCACTTGATTTAGAAGCCTATAAATGTATTTCTAAAAGGTATTGTGACTTGTCTTGAAAAGTAGGTATGACTTGATACTACAGTTATTAGTATCTTGGAAGTTTATATGAAAAAAGGTCATTTTTAAAAAGAGTAGAAGTACGTAGCACTTTGGGTTAAATTCCCGGATTTTTATAATGACATGTTAGTGCCTTAAGTAAACTAAAATGAGATTGTATATGTATAAGACTAATAAGGAGTTAGGGGGATTTCTTAACTTGCTTATGTTATGTACGATAAGCCGGTAGTGCTTATGTTATGTATGATAAGCCGGTAGTGCTTATGTTATGTATGATAGCCGGTTGTGCTAGTGATATATTGTTCATTACGGGGTCATTCCCAGGGTTTGTGGCATTTGCATATTCCGTGGATTTGTTACCCATGATGCGAGGAATACCTTATGCGAGTCCGTAAGGGCTTATACGGGTGAAATAGTCCTATGCGGGGCGGACCAGTCCTATGCGAGGAATACCTCATGCGGGTTTATACGACCTATGCGGGCGGATACAGTCTATGTAAGGAAGTTACCTCATGCGGGTCCATACGACCTTTGCGGGTGAAATAGTCCCAGGAGTAGGATTGCTTAATGACCTACGGGCGGGTGGCCCTACTTTGATCATGAGCCTCCTATTTTTATGCAGTAAAGTATACTCTTGTTTACTCTCTTTGTTAGTAAGGCACAGTGTACTGTTAATTGAGTTATCATACATGTCTCCAGCTTTATTTTAGACTTATGATTTCACTACAAGATTTCGGGCCACATATTTGGTACATGTTGTACTGACCTCCTTCGTGGGGCTGCGTTCATGCCGCAGGTAGAGTATACAGGTTGCTGATCCTTACTTTTAGGATCACTGATTTAGCTGTTGAGAAGCTCCATTACTCCGGAGGCTTATCCCTGGTATAGTCAGTTGTTGTACATTCAGGGGTATGGCGGGGGCCTGTCCCGTCACAGTTGTTTTTCTTAGAGGTCTGTAGTCACATTGTGGATTGGGTTTTTAAGAACAAAATGTATTGGTTTATTTTATTCTGGTTCATGTATTTTTTTACGGAAGGTGGCCTTATCGGCTAACCTGTTGATATTTATTGTTTAGGTATTTATGAGTTTTATATGTTCCGCTGCTATTCTCTGATGTATACATGTAAGGGGTGCCTGGTAGTGGCACCCGCGAACCGGTCGGGTCGTGACAGCCTTCAGGCCCCGGCCTTCTCGTGAGGCATAACTGATACATAAGAATAGGTCAGAGAGGATTTAACCTACTATGACAGCTCTACTGCACGATCTCAGAGAGAGAAGAATGGAAACCAATCCTAAATGTCCTGCAGCCTCCTGATTATGGATGTGGTGCACAACACACCGATAATCAAGACTCTACTAGACACGGTCTGTAGACACTTTCCGAGGACTAACTGCTCTAATACCACTTTTGTCACTACCCGACCCCGGCCCGCGACTGGTGCCCTACCTGGGCACCCTTACAGGTATACATCAGAGATAATCTGCGAAACCTACATGAAACTTATAAAATAAATCAACAGAAATAAAAACAACAGGTTAGCCGATGAGGCTACCTCCCTAGATATATAAAAACATAACTGAAGCAGTTGCCTCCTTTCCTTTACAAACTGACCCACAAATATGACTACATACCTTTAAGAGTTTTAACATAACAACTGTGGCGGGACAGGGCCCCGCCATACCCCTGAATATACATGAATCTACAACCTCAGGGGAAACCGTACCAAAAGATAAGCCTCCGGAGTAAATGGAGTTTTTTCCCAAAACTGAACCGAGATCCTAAGAGCAAGGATCACCAACCTGTGTACCTAATACCTGCGGGCATGAACGCCTCGAAGGGTCGATAACAAAAATTTAATATGGAACGGAAATAAGGTATAGTAAACAAATCATATCTGTACAAAAGAATGACAGAGGCAAGTATAAAAAGGGTAAATACCAGATCCTACCGTGTCATTACCATCTCGTTAACTTAATCGTACCTTATTATCTTTTCCCACTTTTACATAAAAGTTATAGTCACATTCTTACGTACATGCTTAGGAAAAATCGTCAAGTTCATTACCATATAACTTACTTACCTTGCATAACATAATCCGGCCCTTTATGGAGGGACGCCTATACTGCCCGGCCCAATCTGGGACGCGATAAAGTCACATAAGTCTGCCCATAAAGGTATACTTCCCGGCCCAATCTGGGACACGATAAAGTCACATAAGTCTGCCCATAAAGGTATACTGCCCGGCCCAATCTGGGACGCGATAATGTCATATAGTCTGCCCATAAAGGTATACTGCCCCATTCTCGACGCGATAATGGCATATAGTCTGCCCATAAAGGTATACTGCCCGGCCCATTCCTGGGACGTGATAATGTCATATAGTCTGCCCATAAAGGTATACTTCTCGGCCCATTCCTGGGAAGCGATAATGTCATATAGTCTGCCCATAAAGGTATACTACCCGGCCCATTTCTGGGACGTGATAATGTCATATAGTATGCCCATAAAGGTATACTGCCCGGCCCATTCCTGGGACGCGATAATGTCTCTTTGCATAACATTTTAAACCCTCTTCTCACTTCTTCTTAAGTCGTTATAACAACTTCTCATAAAGCTATTATAACAACCTTTTCAAATTAGAGAACTTAAGGAACTTTTTATTCCTTATTACTTAAGGAAAATTAAACCCAAAAGTACTACGTACATACATACTTAAAAGAATCTTAAAACTCCTTCTCTTTTTAAATCAATAAACTTCTTCTTTTGAAAACTCAAGCCTCTTAACTTTTGAAATAAATCATAGAAGCCATACTTTTTAGATCAAGTCTTTTCTTCCTTTAAGAATCAAGTCCCATAACATGAAAGATAAAGTCTCGTAACCTTCTTAGAAATCAAGGTTCATAGTCTTAAAGCTTCATAACATAAACTCTTTTAATTTAAGTAACATATGCTTTTATGAGTTGTGAATAGGTTATACTTGTTTATAACGATCTTATTAAAGCATCCATGATCTAGAAAATGTAATACAATTTGTCTTATCTTAGTTTCTATACAGATGGAGAATTCTACTCATTTTAATATAATTGATTGTCGATACATTTTCTTTTATTAACGCTGCAATGGCTTGTTCGATACTTATTCTCATTCGTGCAGTAACTTAGCAAAGTCAACTCGACTCCAAATACTTCCTAACGACTCTTACCAACATCCCCCATAAGACTTGGTAAGAACTTAGGATTTTTTAGACGTAGCTTTTACATAGAGTAAATCAACATACATACCTCTTAACTTTTAAGAGTAGAAGGAATCATGAAATACTACCACGTGTATATTCCATACATAGAATCATGCCAAAAGAAGGAAGAGGTTCACATACCTCGCGACGATTATCGACAAGTAGCAAAATGCTCCAAAGTACTATAACCTTGCTAGTTTTTCCACCCTTCAAGTAGAATACTCTACTCGTAGTACTTCAACCTATAAGGGTCATAATATGTCTATTAACCTCTAGCTTCAAACGTAGAATATTCTAAGTGCAAAGTCACTAAATTCTACGGAAAATCGGACATCACTTCCTTTGTTTCTACATACTTTTCCACCTTTTTCAATGCCCGAATTCAATAACAAAACATGCCACATTTAAGGCTCAACAATGTAGTTAACAATAGGGGATTACACGCCTACAAGACGTGTAAAATTCCGCCCCACAATAATACAAAACAATCCAAAAATCCATGCCATTCTCGGCTACAACAACATATATTCATTTCCAATTCCTTTTCAATTCAAGTTGGTAAGAATACATGTTATCAAGCCGCAATCGATTATAACTACTCCAATCCTCAAGTAGGTAAACATGCGACGATTCTAGTTATCGACCAAATTGTATTTCAATTTCAAATGGCTCACAATGTCATTTAGGCTATAGGCTTCCACTATCCATATAACTTATCAACCCTTAATACATATACCTCAAGCTAGTAAAAATGTAAGGCTACGACAAAATGTAATCTTATAACACTAAGTGAACAAAATTGTTACCTTAACGAGCCTTAATCCAACTTCAAGATCCTAAGTCGCTCCCTAGAAACTTAGAGCCTCTCCTTGACACTCCAATCCGCCACTTGAAGCCCTTAGAAGATCACCAACAACTTTCCTTTAACTTTCAATCCAAACCTAGGAAAGTGACTAGGTTTTCATCTTGCGACTAATACGAAAACGACACTTTTCCGTGATCTTTCTATTGAGATACCCTTACAATACCCTTAGGAACCTTGGTTTAAAGTGTGGGGATTATTGGACAACAAATGAAAAAATTTCTCTTGTGAAAAGGGGCAAACGCGAGAGCAACATAAGAGAGGAACAAGTTTTTCTTGAAATTTTCTAAGTGTGGGAAGCTTGTCTTGCTACTAGTGTGGTTATATAACAACATGGAGGGTCAAGATTATATCAATTGGGTGGCTTGGATGAATTTTACTTAAAGATCTAGCCAAGTGGCCATTGGACTTAGTCAACAATATCAAGCTCTAGCCTTAGCAAGAATTGCTCATCTTATTTATGGTCAAATGACCCTTTAGCCCATGGTTCAATCGACTATGTCCAACCAAGGGGGTGACACGTTTCGCCCTCCCATTCGTCGCAATATTTCGTTTTCCGACAATTCCATAATTCCGATAAATTTTTACTAGTCTCCAATCTTAACATTTTTGAGTTCTTACGTACGTTCTTATAAACATGTCCTAGAAATTCGGTGTGTAACAACATCAAAGAAAGGAAGAGATCTTACCTCAAATTAGCCCCAAAAATTGGTCCAAGGGTCTCGGCCTTAGCTCCTCTTCCGCACCCCCTTTTCACATTTCACCAACTGCCACGTATCCTCTACAAGCTCGTGAACACTTTCTCATCACGTTGTTCTTCCAAAGATTCACCTTGAAAACCTAGGGTTTTTCCTTGCCAAAATTCAACCTAAAACCGTGGGCTTCCTCTCCACTTTCCCTTGGATTAATCACTTAAAGGGTCTAAATCTTGGAGAGAATAAATAAACTTGGAAGATTACAAGCCTTTGTTCTTCCATTTTCTTGAAAAAACCTTAGAGAGAGAGAGAGCAAAGAAGAGGAAGAAAATGAGATAAAACTTGTGAAATGGAAATGTTCTTAAGTCTTCAAGACTTCCTCCTTGTATATATAAATATCTCCTTAGTCAAAGTCATGACAAGTGGGAGGGACACGTGTCACCCTCCCATTGGTTGAAATTTTCCTCTTGAAAATAATATCTAGATATTTTTGTCCAAAATATCTTACAAACGAAGGGCCCCGCAAAATTGTGAAATTTTTGACGGCCCCCATATTATTAGATCCAATACTTCATACTTCATAATCCAATACTAATTCCATAAATCCAATTAGAAGTATTAAACTCCAATTTAATCATTTTTCCGTCTCACATCATTTCCTTGGAAATACGGGGTGTAACATCCTTCCCCCCTTAGAAATATTTGTCCTCGAATGTTCATCCAAGGTCTCAAATTATACAAACTTCGGCATAGTCTCCTTTAACTATACATATCAATCAATACTCGTTAGTGTCAGCACCGCGGTTCCGGAATTCCTACAACTCTCTGAAGTTTCAGCACCGCGGTCCTGTCCTTTGGCAACGCGGTGCTGTGCCTGAATTTCACAACACGCATTTTTTCCACTTAATCTCTTCTTCGTCTACAAGTTCCAACCATACTCAGCAAACCAAAGATGCCTCACCTGGCCACCATATGACACATAGTCTCATTCTACTTCGGATAGTCCTTAGCACATTGTACTTCTTTTGTAATCAAAGTCACATTCCTAAAGTCCTATTACAGTTCTTTAAAATCGATAATATCATTTCCAATCGGCTCAACAATCATCAACGACAATCACAAGTGGTTTATACTCAAACCAAGGAATCACACTCAATTATACAACAATTCTACTAACCTGTATACAAAGCCCAAATATTCTTTTCTGGGACGTTGTCGCTTCCTGTTAGGGAGGGACTACCCTAACGACACAGCTCTATCGCACGACTTTAGAGTAAGAAGAATAAAAACCAATCCTAAATGTCCTGTAGCATCCTGTTTATAGGTGTGGTGCACAACACACCGACAATCAAGACTCTATTAGACATGGTGTGTAGACATTCCGAGGAATAACTGCTCTGATACCACTCTGTCATGACCCGAACCCCGGGCCCGTGACTGGTGCCCTACCTGGGCACCCTTCTACCCATACATCACATTTAACCAGCGGAAGATAAAGAAAACTCATCATCATTTTTTTATGAAACATGCAAAACCGACAAGGCCGTCATTATATATATAAAACAACCCAACGGAACTACAACTTACGCAAGTCCAGCCCACATATGAATACAGACCTCTAAGAGCTTGATAACAACATGTGACGGGACAAGGCCCCGCCGTACCCTGAATATACACAAGTCTAAAATCAAGACTGTACCAAAATGACAACTCCGGTACAATGGAGCTATCCCAAAAGTGGAGCAATGACCCTAAGCACGCGGATCACCAAACTGAGTACCTACACCTGCGGGCATGAACGCAGCCCCCCGAAGGGGGTCAGTACGACAAGGTACCAAGTATGTAAACATGAAGTACAGTAAACAAGATTATAACAGGCCAGAAAGATAACAAGAGACAAGTACAATAATCAAATACCAGTACACTGCGCCTTTTCAAATAGAGTAATGAGAGTCATCTTTACCACTGTATCACTGTATGAAATACTGTTTCAGATATGGAACCAATCAGTATCATCAGATCATCAGACATCAGATATCAGTATCATCGTATCATCAGACATCAGACATCTTTGTATCATCAGATCACTATATCATCAGATTATCAGATCATCAGATCATCGTATCATCAGACATCAGATCATCAGACATCAGATTACTCGTATCATCACTGCATCACTATATCATCAGTATCAGATTATCAGATTACTATATCATCAGACTACTATACTATTGTATAACTGTATCAATGTATCACAGAAGCATGCTCGTGGAATACCCCATCACCATCAGCATGTACAAAGTATAATATATAACCATCATCAGAGAAGCATGCCCGTGGAATTCCAACATCACTTTCAGCATGTAATAAGTATAATGTATAACCAGTATCAAGGAAACATGCCCATGGAATTCCAACATCACTGTCATCATGTAACAAGTATAATATATAACCAGTAGCAAAGTAGCATGCCCGTGGAATTCCAACATCACTGTCAGCATGTCCATAGTAGAATATCAAACCAGCATCACTGGAGCATGCCCGTGGAATTCCAACATCACTGTCAGCAAGTCCATCATATAATATAAAATCAACATCACAGAAGCATGCCCGTGGAATTCCAACATCACTGTCGACACGTCTATAGAATAATATATAATTCATATCCCATGTATATATATAACAAAGACCGGCCCCCAAGCGAGGGACTCGATGAAGTGAAATACAACACTTGCATGAATAATTATCATGAGAAACCATATGCAAGTAGAAATCATCTTTTCACTTTATTAGAAGGTATAGCACGTCTTCTACTTTAGAAAGCCTAAGGCATCACATCTTACATTATTAGGTAAATGAACCCAATGTACTATGTACGTCCGCCGTACATCCTCTTATTTAAAAACCTCAAGACACTAATCAAGTCACTTCCACTTCTAAAATCAAGTTACTACACTTTTAAACTCAAGTAAGTTATACTTTTAACACCAAGTAATTTATACCTTTCAATCAAGTAACTTCTTTTATATACTACAACGAACCTGATTTCATTTAAAACAAGTACGTCCACCGTACACACATTCTATAAGGTTCATGCACAAAGAAAGATAGGAAGAGTTCCACATACAATAACTTTCATTTAGAAATCCCAAGGTACTATCACGTCGTGCATCAATAAGGATTAAGATCCAATAACTCAATGTAAGTCCGTCGTACAATCTTTCCTTTATAAAAAAAACTCAAGACAGTAGAACTTGTAGCATCAAGGTACTTTCACTTTTCAAATAGAATTACCTATACTCTTCAAATCAAGTAACCTATACTTTTCGAATCCATTAAAAGGAACTTTCCTTTTAGAAATCCAAAGTACTATGTATAGAGTACATCTCTAAGTACTATTAAGGAATAGATAGACAACTTCCATTTTGGAAAACTCAAAGTACTATCAATAGAGTATATCACTAAGGATTAGGTTCCAATAGAACTCTATAGAGATCAAGTCAAGTATCGTTTAGGGATTTGGATCCACTCACATTCTAAAATCAAATCAAGTATCAATAAGTATAAAAATTCACTCACTATGAGAAATCAAATCATGCCAAAGAAGAAGGGATAGTTCACATACCTTATCGGCTTATTCCAACTTTATATTTAGAATTCGTCTCAATGTAGTACTTCAACCTATAATGACAACAACACTTCTATCAACTTCTAGCTCACTTAGTATAAGATATACACCAAGTAATTATCCTTGTCACGCCCCGAACCCCGGGCCCGTGACTGGTGCCCTACCTGGGCACCCTTCTACGTTAACAACTAAGTAAGCTGCGGAAATTAAATAACACCTCATTTTTTTTAAATTAAAACCAACGTACGTACCAGGGCAAAGCCGATAAGGCTGCCATAATATACATAATCAAAAGACACTACACTGTATATTAGTCCAATCCCACATATGAACACGCACTTAAGAGTTAAATCGAAATATGACTAACAAGGCCCCGCTGCATCCATAATCGTATAAAAGCCTGCATCAATGATCTATACCAAAAGATAAACTCACGAATGTATGGAGCTATCCAAAAAACTCGAGCGGTCCTACACTGCAGATCACCAAATGCGTACCTAAACTGCGGCGTGAACGCAGCCTCGGGCGAGGTCAAGACGAAGAATGTACCAAGTATGTGAAATGAAAGCATCAGTAATGAAATCATAACAGTCTAAACAAAACATGAGACATGTATGATAGCCAACCTACAGTACACAATACATAAGAAGTCATATCAAGTCAGGGACGCATGCCCTCAAAGTCACTACTCAAATATAACTATGGGTCTCACGCCTATAATATCAACCATGCCCGTGGAATCCTTTCTCACTGCCGGCAGTCCATGATATAATATAACACCAATAGGCATACCAGAACACCAAGTCCCACCTGTGTCCTAAAAACTGTACGGGCCAAGTAGGAAAAACGAACCACCAGATCCAACCTGCATCATAAAACTGACGGGGGCAAGTACGAAAGCTATCTACCAGATCCAGTCTGCATCACTCAATCTCATGGAGGGCAAATCCATGGAATAACAATATCCCTCGTGGTCGCAGGCCCCGGAATCCCACATCGTATAAGCATGACCATGGGGTAATACAAACAAATCCGGGAATCTAACCCGCCTCGGTCACACGCCTAATCCCACATCGTATAAGCATGTCCAAGGAGTATCCCTCGTGGTCGCATGCCCCGGAATCACACATCGTATAAGCATGACCATGGGTAATACAAACAAACCCGGGAATCTAACCCGCCTCCTGGTCATATGCCCCGGAATCCCACATCGTATAAGCATGTCCAAGGAGTATCCCTCGTGGTCGCATGCCCCAGAATCCCACATCGTATAAGCATGACCATGGGGTAATACAAACAAATCCGAGAATCTAACCCGCCTCCTGGTCACATGCCCCGGAATCCCACATCGTATAAGCATGTCTAAGGAGTATTGTCACGACCCATTCCGGGGCCCGTGACTGGTGCCTTACCCGGGCACCCCAGTAGTCATACATCAGAGTAATCAGCGGAATATAAAAACAACCAAGATAAGAAACAGTATAAATAAGACACAGTTTCTGGGAAAAAGTTGCCTTTCGGCATACATGTATATAAATACCCCAAAATGAACAGTTACATCCCAACCTTACAACAGGTCTACAGACCTCTAAGAGTTTAAAACAACAATGGCGGGACAGGGCCCCGCCATACCCCTGAATACAAATATCTTACAACGACGGGGACCATACCAAAATGCTAAGCTTCCGAGAAACGAGCTTTCCCGACAAACGGTGATCCTAAGAACGGATCAACGGTAGGAGTACCTTTACTGCGGCATGAACGGCCCCGAAAGTCGATCTGGCAAGTACCAAGTATGTGGCGAAAATCAGAAATGAAATCATAGTAGTCTATATAAAGCGGGAGACATGTATGATAACCAAAACTACGATTCACAATAAATAAACAATCGTGTCAAGTCGTGACTCACGCCTCAAAGTCATCATAAAACCGTGCGGGGTAAGTGCGAGGCATAGCCGACTACTAAAAACCCCGATAACAAGGTCGTAGTCGTATCATGAGATCCGTCTAGACCGTCACATGATCAAAGCCGCCTCGCGCGATATCTAATGTCGCGCGTCTAGCCCAGAACTTTCGTAGCTCCGCACGGGCCACTCGATGGCCCGCGTGAGGTATTCCGCATCGAGGTAGCTACTCCCGGCGTCTGGACTCGTCGTCGCGTATGGCCACAAAACCGCATTGACCACAAGGCGCGTACTAACTGGAACTCCGTAGCTCGCGTAGGCCATACAGCACTGCATAAGGTATTCTCGAATCATAGGTCACTAGACGCTTTGAGTCTACCCCGCGTCGGAGGCAAATTAACCGGAATCATGAGTGATATAATATCAACATGACGGTTTATCGTTAAACAACCTAAGCACAATAAGTGAAAACCACTCTACATAAACATAACAAGATACTAAATCAAGAAGCATCCTAACATGTTTAATTATCAAGTCAACAAAAAAGAATTAAAATACTATCACAAATCAATAAAATAAAGTTATAAACACAAGGTACTTTCTACATTATGCTAACAAGTTCGGGTTTTAGCCCCAAAGTACTTTATGTATTACTCTTTTAAAAGATCCGCTTCTTTCACAAAAGTCACACAATACGTAGTATAAAAATAAAGTGATTATCTTTTGAAGTATATCAAAAAATTTCTCTTTGTAAAATGACGTAACAACATTCTTTTCCCAAAGCTTAAGTTTGCCTAATTTCAATTACTCATGTTTCTCATTTTAGAAAGGTTTCGTAGTTCATAGCTTTAATCCTTTAAAACAATTTGAGAAACATATACCTAAGTGTGAGTAGGTTATTATTATCCGTAATAATCTTATTACAACCATGATCTAGTAAATGTAATATCATTTTGTCTCATCTTAGCTCTATGCGGATGGAAGTTTCTCTGGTTTTAATAATACTTTATTAGTCACAATATTTCCCTTTATTAGCGCTGCTGTGGTTTGTTCGACATTTATTCTGATCGGTAAAACATCATTCCTTTTGAAAACCAAAAATATTATTTACTCACGAATGAGGTTTCACACTTTTTAACAAAATTCATATTAGTATAATAAGTCAAGTCTCTTATTTCCTTAAATCAATAAATCGTTCTTTTTATCACTCTTAAGACGTTATACCTAACTTCCCATAAAGCTAGTATAACTCTTAAGCTTTTAAAACCAAGTGTTACTCTTCTTTCAAAAAGGGTTTCTTAATTCTTTTGAACTACTTCAGATTCTTTTTATTCGGGCTTAAGTCAGAAGACATTGCCGTAATTATTATTCAGGCTTAAGTCCAAGACATTGCGTAATTATTATTCGTGCTTAAGTCCAAGACATTGCCGTAATTATTATTCGCTTAACACACGTCGCTCTACCGTACTATATACATATTCTTTAAAATATCATGCTCGAGAGGATAGGAAGAATCACATACCTTCTCGGCGAAATCCACCTGCCAAGTTGAATATGTTGTGCGCAGAGAATCGACCTATAACAGTCAAATACGTCTATCAATGTCTAGGCATCGCGTATAAAGCTCTAAGCGGAGGGTTCGTTATTCTATGGACATTTGGGCAGCACTTCCCTGCGGTGAGCTACTCAAGTTCATCGTGAAACAATCCATGTAAGTCTGATTCTATTATTCATCTTTTAAACCCTTCTACTGTGATAATTGATTCAATTCTATTCTTTAATATCCTTCTAAGTATTTATACTTATTCCTATACTTCTACAGTATGTATATTCTAATTACAAAAGGAGGATAAGGTTATTTACCTCGGTAAGCCCAATAATATCCTAGATAAAAGTCGCGCCTGAGCAAGGTTTAGCTCCTAAGTTGTACGCTCCGATAGCCCCAAGGAAACCTTAGAAGTTCTTCACAACTTCTACTAAGTACTAAGAGATTTGGGCTAGGGTATTTTGGGCATTATAAAAATACTAGAAGGCAACTTTTTAACCAAGGGAGGGGGGTAGGTTTCGGCTAGGCTAGGGGTTGCTCTCGGCCAGAGCTTCTCAGGGGAGGGTGTGTTTGGACGAAAACAACAAGAGGAGAGGGAGGATTTGAGACTTAGAAAGATTGCTCAATTTAGGATGAAATAACTCTTCAACAAGGGGGGTATTTATAGGTCAAGGGATGGCCAACCAAGGGCCAAGATGGTGCCAAGTGCAAGGCAAGTGTAGGGTGAGGATTTAGGCAAGTGTCATTGGCCAACTTGCACACAAAATATCCTACCAACTACATGACAAGAATGGCCATCCATTCGGCCCTAATCGCGTGACAAGTCCACTGATGAGAGGGTGACAAGTGTCGCCCTCTCGTTGGTCCAAAGTGTTTCGTCTCTCGGAAAAATCCGCAAAAATTAGAAATGACATAGCCGGAATTTATCCTGCGCGAGTTTAGTAAAACGTTTCGTCGGAAAACGACTCTAAACGGGTGTTGTGCACAAAGTGAAATCGTCCAAGCCAACTACGTGGGGTGACACGTGTCGCCTCCTACACGCGTCAAAATATTTCATCTTCTGAAAATATCCACAATGGCCAAAATCTCGAAAACAAAGTGGGCCCCACAAAACCGTAAATTTTCTCCCGTGGGCCCCACGTGACCATTTCCGAAAATAAAATTCCATAATTCTCTAATATTCCAAGAAGTCCGAATACCAAATCTGGGAATCCAATTCCTATTAACGAACCTTTTTCCTTCACAAAAACCGGAAACTTTTCCGTGGAAAAATCACCTCGTTCTTCCTTTCCAATTTCAATGTCGTATTCTCGTACGTACGTCCTCGCATACATACCCTGGAACTACGGGGTATAACAAGTATCCCTCATGGTCGCATGCCCCGGAATCCCACATCGTATAAGCATGACCATGGGGTAATACAAATAATGGAAGCATACCCGTGGAATCCCACATCACTGTCGGTACGTCCAAGTAACTCACAACAAGATAGTCGGCCCTCCACCCGAGAGTCACGGCAACGTAATAAAACATAATACTTGCACTCAAAAGCTATCACCAACACACATAGGCAATTCTCAATTAAACAAGTCAAAGCACTTATCAAGGCACACATAGAATAATTCTCAATTAAACAAGCCAAAGTACTACGTACGTACATTCTTTTCAAAAGACTCATTTTTATGTAAAACCCCAAGATACTAACGTCCGTAGTATCAAGGTGTGTCTATTTTTCAAAGTAAGTTACTACACTTTTAGAAAACTCATTCCAAAGCTTGAAATCAAGTAACTTCAAATTTTCACAATCTAGGCAACTTATGCCCATTAATCAAAATAGACAACTTTCTTAACCTTCCATAAAGCCGTTATAACCAACTTCCCATAAATCCGTTATAACCCTTTATGGTTTTAGACATATTCATTCCTTTTATAACCAAAAGACTTATACTTTTAAAACCAAGTATCACATACTTACAAATCAAGTTTCTTAACTTTCAAAATACTTCAAGTCTCTTAATCTTTAGAAATCAAGTTTCTTCTACTAAATCATGTCATTTCTCCTCTTTTAAAACAATTAAGTAAATCACTCCTTTGACTCCCCTAAAGTCATTATAACAACCCTTAGGTTTTGGAACTAAGGCACTAGCCAAAAGATTTGGAAACACCTTCCTTTTCAAGACTCTATGTACTTTAAGAAAAATACTTTCACTCTTAAGAATCCAAACTCCACTAAGGCAATGGATTATACAACTTACAATTTAAACATTCAAGTACAATCAAGGAAGTACATAGAACAAATTCTATTTTAGGCAATCCAAATATAACCAAGGAATGGATTATTTAAGGAGTATGACATACTTTCTTTATCTTAAGGAATCATGCTAGAAGAGGAGATAGTTCACATACCTTTTCGGCTAAATCCACAAGCTAAGCCGAATACGCGTCATTAGAATTGTCAACCTATAATGGTCACAACATGACTATCAATTTCTAGTTTCTAACGTAGAATAATACTAAGTATACGGTCTCTTATTTCTACGGAAAATCGGGCAGCACCTCCTTTGTTTCTACATAATTTGCCACCTTTTTCAAGGCCGAATACAATAACCAAACATGCCACATTTAAGGCTAAACATACCAACCAATCAAAGGGGATTACACGCCTTACAATACGTGTAAAATTCCGCCCCACAATTCATACCAAGTAGTTTAATACTCACTAGCCATTCTCGGCCAACAATAACTCAACACAAGTCCTTTCCAATTCTTTTTCAATTCCAAGTTCTAAGGTCTAACATGTTATATAGTCATAAACAACTTCAACAACTACAATTTCCTTCTTTATACAACATGCGACGACTTAAACTAATAATCAACTTGAATTGTAATCTTAAGGCTAAACATGCTAGTTTTTGGATTAGGGTTCCAATAGCCAATAAAGTTATCAAACCTCATACTAAATACCTCATGCTTGCTAATATCCATAACTACAATGATAAGTAAACTTTAATTGCTAAAACGACAAGATTTATACCTTTACAAGCCCTTAAAATTTCCAAGATTCAAAGTCGCTCCTTAGCAATTCTTAGCTCCTTTCCTTATGTTCCAATCCTCTCCAAGCACTCCTTAGAAGCCTATGAAGAACCCATCTTCAAGTTCCAACTTCAAAGTTGAAGAACTCCTTAAGTTTCCGCCTTGCGACTAATACGAAAACGTCGTTTTTCCGAAATCTTTCTATTGAGATATCCTTATAATACCCTTAGGGACATTGGGTTAAAGTCTTGTGAATAATGGATCAAAACTACAAAAATTTTGTGTGGAGATAGGCACTAAGCTGAGAGCAACTTAAAGAGGACAAGAACATGAAATTTTTCTATGTGTTGGGGAGCTTGTCTTGCACTAGTAGTATGCTTATATAGCACATTGGATGGCTTAGATTAAAACACTTGTGGGCTAGGATGAAGGACAATTAATTAAATAGCCAAGTGGACAAGTTGACCTTGGTCAACAATCTCAAGCTTTGAAGACTTATCTTCCTTGATGGTCAATGACCATTTTACCCTTGCTAAAAACGTCCAAGACCATATGTGGGGGTGCCACGTGTCGCCCTCTCATTCGTCCATAAAAATTCTGTAACCCTCGTGGGCCCCACAAAACGTAAAATTCCTCGGGTGGGCCCCACGTGACCAAATCCGTAAAAATAAATTTTCATAATGTTAATAAGTTCCATACTCTTCAAATAATGCATTTTGAGAATTCAATTATCAACAACGAACATTTTTCCTTTCCGACGTTCGGAAGATTTTCCGTCGGAAAAATAATTCTTCCTTTCGTACTAATTTCCAAGTCTTGATTCCTTACATACCTTCTCTTATACATGTCCTGGACTTTCGGGGTGTAACAATCCTCTTATTCTATGAAAATTTGGGCAGCACTTCTCCCGTTTATACGTACTTTTCCACCTTTTCCAAGGCCCAAATTCAACAATAAATAAGCCACAATTAACGGCACAACCAACAGTTAACCAAAGGGGATTACACGCTTACTTGACGTGTAAAATTCTTCCCCACAATCACATAAAAAACAGTCCATAATATCAGCCCACTATTCCACGACAACAAGGGTAAAATGTGATAACTTTAACACCCTTTTACACTCTTATTCCTTAGTGTCACACCCCGAATCCCGGGACTGCGACTGGTGCCCTACCTGGGCACCTTTCTACCCATACATCACATGTAACCAGCGGAAGCTAAAGAAAACTCATCATTTTTTTCTTTAAAAGTAAAATAGGCAAAGCCAACAAGACCGCCATTATATATAAAACAACCCAAATGAACTACAACTGTACAACTCACGCAAGTCCAGCCCACATATGAATACAGACCTCTAAGAGTTTGGACAGTAATCCATGACGGGACAAGGCCCCGCCGTACCCCTGAATATACACAAGTCTACTACCAAAGACCTGTACCAAGATGACAAACTCTGAAACAATGGAGACATCTCAATAAGCTGGGCAAGGATCCTAAGCTCGCGGATCTACAAACTGTGTACCTATACCTGCGGGCATGAACGTAGCCCCCCGTAGGGGGTCAGTACAACAAGGTACCAAGTATGTAAACATGAAGTATAGTAAACAAGATCATAGCTGTACTAAAGAATGACAGGGGCAAGTATGAAAACTCAAATACCAGATCCTACCGTGCCATAAAAAAAATAAGAGCCAAATGTACCTTGTATTAATGTACCACTGTATCACTGTACTACTGTATAACTGTATCATTGTACCACTGTACTATTGTATCACTGTACCGTTTTTAAAATATGTCTTTTAAAAGTGAGATCAACCGTATCATTTCCAAATACCATTTTAAAATATGAAAGTCATGTCAAAAAAAGGGTCATCCGCCCTCAGAATCATTATGCAATCCTACTTGTGGGACTATTTCACCAGCACGGGACTATTTTACCCGCATGGGTCTTGTGGACCTGCAATGAGCATCTGTACACGATACTAGCATCACGGAGAGCTAATCCATGGAATGTGTCCTGGGAATTGAACCCGCAGTAAATGTGTACCATCTCACGTCTTGGGAGCTACTCCATGAAATATATACAACGTTTCCGGCCCTCTAGTGAGGGACACGGTGATGTGGAAATATAACACTCGCACAAATGGCTATATGAGCAAGAAAAATATCAAAGTCACGTCAAAATCAGGGGCACCTGCCCATAGAATCATTATGCAGATCCTATTGATGGTACTATTTCACCCGCATGGGACTATTTCACCCGCATGAGACTATTTCACCCGCATGGATCTTGTAGACCCGCATAGGAAATATGTACCCGATACCCGCATCACGGAGAGCTAGTCCATGGAATGTGTCTTGGGAATTGAACCCGCATGAGTCCTTCAGCCCCACAGTGAGTGTGTACCATCTCACGCCATGAGAGCTACTCCATGAAATATATATACAATGTACGACAGTTCTGGCCCATTTTGGGACTCAGTGTAATGTGCTATAAGTCAAATAAGGTACGACATGTTCCTGCCCATTCTGGGACTCAGTGTAATGTAAAGGATTGTACACTTATAGCTATCACAAGCAACTATGTACAATTTAAATCATCTTTGGCTCTCATTAGAACTACTAAAATGAACCTTCGCTTTAGAAAACCAAGGCATTACCATGCCTTCCTTTTTATAAAGAGGAAGACAATACCATGCCTTCCTCTTTAGAAATACCAAGGCAATACCACACCTTCCTTTTTATAAACATCAAGGAAATACCATGCCTTCCTCTTTAGAAATACCGAAGTACTATCCCGTCATGTAATATTGGAGACTTGAACCCCAAAAGTACCATGTACGTCCGCCGTACATCCTTTCCTTTATAAAACCCCAAGACACTAACACTTGTAGTATCAAGGCACCTACTCTTTTAAATCCAAGTGACTTCTACTTTTAAAATCAAGACAAGTATACTTTTAACATCAAGTTACTACCACCTCATGTACCACATGAAATCTACATTCGTCTCGCTCCTCTGGCTAACATTATGGAAACATTTGCATAGTGATAACCGATCCAAATTGGAAAATTAATCCATTTATGAGTCGTGATTAATATATAGCATGAGATTTTATCTAATCAGCTGTGAACCTATAAAATGTAAAACGAACTGGTTATATCTTAGCTTCTATGCAGATGGATGACATTCTACTCATTTCAATACAATTGATTGTCGATTCCTTTTTCATTTAACGCTACAATGGCTTGTTCGATACCTTTTCTCATTAGTGCTGTAACTAGCAAGATCAATTCGACTCCAATACTTCCTAAAAACTCTTACCAACATCTTCCATAAGACTTGGTAAGGACTTATTGTCACGACCCGTTCCGGGGCCCGTGACTGGTGCCTTACCCCGGGCACCCTAGTGATACAACATCAGAGTAATCAGCGGAACATAAAGACAATACATGAAACCAATGTAATAAGACAGTGAAATAAGAAGACAGGCTAACCAAAAACGGTTACCGTCAGTATATATAAATAACAATTTGAACAGTTACATCCCTTTCTACCACTCTGCCCATAACGATTACTCTGCACCTAAGAATGATATGACAACAACGACGGGACGGGGCCGTCATACCTGAATGTAAGCTTCTACAATCAGCGGGGACTATACCAATAAGCCTCGGAGGAACAGAGCTTCCCAAACGAATCTGTGACCCTAAGAGCGAGTATCAACGATCGTGTACCTTTACTGCGGCATGAACGCGGCCCGAAGGAGGTCGACATCTGGTACCAAGTATGTGGCGAAAATACATCACGTAAATGAAATCATAGTAGTCTAAATAAAGCAGAGACATGTATGATAACAAACTACGCTTCCAATAAAATCGCGATCATGTCAAGTCAGGGACTCACGCCCTCAAGCCATCACAATAGAACCATACGGGGTAAGTATGAAGGCATAGCCGACTACTAAGACCTACAATACCAAAAATGCCATAAATTATATCACGAGGTCTTTCTATCGCACCATATGATCGGCCGCCACTTCGCGCATATCATTGTGCGCGTCTATCCTCGAACTCCGCACTCGCATAGGTCACACGGACCGCGTAGGTATTCCTCGAATCATGGTCCTGCATCACCGAGGTATACCGCGTCGGCGGCTAACCTTCGTATCCGCTGAGGCTCCGCAGCCGCATAGTCTCAAAAGACCGCATAGTCTCAACGGACCGCATAGAATCCCCGTCGGGCTAAACACCCGAATGATCAATCCGGAGCTCCGCTCCGCGTAGTCACGCGATCGCATAGGCCGTATAGACGCATCAAGGGTGGCAAGCCCTCGGTATAATAAGTCAAGGGGGTATGTGATACAATAACAGTACAACGGGCTTAACGTTTGACAACGTAAGCACAACAAGAGTGACCCCCTTACATAATAATCACAAGATACTAACACACGTAGCATCCTAACATGCTTACTTATCAAATCAACAAGAAAGTATTACAAGGCTATCACAAACCAATACAATCAAGTTATTCACACAAGGTACTTTCTACTAACAAGTTTGGGTACCTATCCCCAAAGTACTTCATACATTAAATCTTTAAAAGATACGTTACTTCACCAAAAACCACACAATACCCGTAGTATATGAAAATAGAGTGATTATCTTTTTAAAGTAAATCAATTACTTCTCTTTGTAAAATCAAGTAGCAACATTCTTTTCCAATGTTCAAGTTTGCCTAACTTCCAATGTTCAAGTTTGCCTAATTTCCAATGTTCAAGTTTGCCTAATTTCCAATGTTCAAGTTTCTCATTTTAGAAAGGTTTATGATTCATAGTCTTATTCATTTAAGAATATAATTCTCCTTTAAACAATCGAGAAACATAAGCCTTATATGTGAGTAGGATATTCTTGTTTATAACAATCTTATTACAACAACCATGATCTAGAAATATCATTTTGTCTCATCTTAGCTTATATGCAGATGGAAGTTTCTACTGGTTTTAATAATACTTAATTATTAAAAACATTTCCTTTTATTAACGCTGCAGTGGTTTGTCGATACACATTCTGATTTCCAAAATCAGTAAAACATTCTTAAGCCGTTATACCTAACTTTCCATAAAGCTAGTATAACTCTTAAGTTTTCTAAAAAAAAAATCAAGTATTACCTCTTCTTTCAAAATGATTCAAAAATCTTTTGAAATACTTCAAGTTCTTTATTAACACATAACAAGCCAGTTATAGTTCAAATCAGTTACCTTTTAAAAGCCACAAGTATTTTCTTACCAACATAAAGCTGTCATAACCAACTTCCCATAAAACCGTTATAACACTTTATGTTTTAAACCAATCAAATACATTTAGCACGTATCGTCTCTGCGTACTACATAGTTCACACATATCATGCTAGAAGAGATAGGAAGAGGTTCACATACCTCGCGACAGTATCGACTAATAGCAAAACGCTCAAGTACTTCAATCGGCTACTCCTTTAAGCCAAGTAGATTGCGCCACACGTAGTACTTCAACCTATAAGGCCACGCGCGACATTAACATTTAGATCCCCGTAGAACATTCTACGTAAAATTCGCGACTCTCCCCACATGCAGCGTAAATCTCTCTCTATCGGGCGGCTACCAAGCCAACCAGGGGTTATACGCTTAATCGGACGTGCACAATTCTACCTCACGTAAAAGCTACACAAGTCTCATGTCTGATACGCCTATGTAAAAACAATTCGATACTCTTCTTTCGAAAGGTTTCTTATAATAATTGGGCTTAAGTCAAAAGACATTGCCGATAACAACGTTCAGTTCTATATATAGTATACTTCAACTATATAGTCTAACAATCATGTAATTTCCAATTAAAATAGGGGGGCAAGAAAATTACCTCGATAAGCACATAATTATCCGAGTTTAAATTTCGATCCTTAGCAAGGTTTAGCTCTGCTACGTGCGCTCAGACCGCTCCAAACAACCCTTAGAAGTTCTAACCAACTTCTACTTATTACTCCAACTAACCATGGAGATTTTCCTTAGGGTTTCGGTTTTGTGACGGAAGGAAGTATAATAGTATTTCAGGCTTTTCAGATAAGTATAACCTTAGAATACTACAAGGTATCTGACTAAGGTAATTTGGGCATTATGACAATACTTTTGAGAGTATTTCTAACAAGAGGGGTATTATACGAAGACAACTAGGCTAGGGGGTACCCAGCACCACAAGGAGAGGGGAGGGCTCTCGGCGAGGGGAGGGGATGGTGTTGGGCGAGAACACTACTAAGAGAGGAGGATGTTAACACTTAGAAATATTTTAGGAATGGATGAAGAAGTCATCAAAGAGGGGGGTATTTATAGGTCTAGCAAAGGCCAACCATGGCAAGATCTTGCCAAGTGCAAGGCAAGTGTAGGGCAAGATCTTGCCAAGTGCACCTTAACCAACTACACACAAAATATCCTACCAACCCTTGACCACTTTAACCACACTTTCGCCACCCCTTACCGCAAGCCTAACCAATGAGAGGGTGACAAGTGTCGCCTCTTGTTGGTCCAAAATGTTTCGCCTCTCGGAAAAATCCGCAAAAATAAAAATGGCATAGCGGAATTTTCCTACGAAAAGTGGAAACGTTTAGTCAACGACTCTAACGGGTGTTGTGAACAAAAATAATTCGGCCAAGCCTTAATTACAAGTTCAGATTTTCTACGTACGTCCTTACGTACATACTCTGGAAATACGGGGTATAACATTCTCCCCTCCTTAGAAACATTCGTCGAATGTTCCTTCTGGTCTCGAAACAAGCGTGCGCCAAGATAGTCTTCACTACTATACTTACGAGAACAATCTGTCACACATGGCCACCAAACAACTACGCCAAAATACTTATATCCAAGTCCACGAGCACCTCTAACATCATAAAGCATACCACTTTTGTCACTTTGCGCGAGGTTCTAGTGTCACTCGGCGACCCAACAAATGGTGCCGGTGCGTCGATCCACGAGGTTGTCGTATACTCGAACTCTTACCACATTTCGATACTTCTTGGTTTCCAAAACTTCGGGTTACTATCTCTAACGTGGTCATTATTATCGGGAACACTGGATGGATCTCGATACTTTCTGATCATAGCAATCTGAAAGGCGGACGTCTTGCCTCCCAAGTCGGACGGCAAATGCTAACATATAGGCAACTGGCCTATTCTTCACATGAACTCAAAGGGCCCAAAGTAACTCGGGCTAAGTTCCTCTGTTTTCCAAAACTCGTCATGACGGGGTGGTACTTTCGAAGACCGACCGTCGGCTCGAACTCTGGCGTCGCCGATTATCCATACGATTTCTCCGAGTGCGAACCTCTTCTAGACAAGCTTTACCCTATCCACGATCTGCTGGAAAAAAAGCTGAACCAACCATTTGAATCTTGCAACATCGAACCAATCGACCGGCGACTTACATCCGCCCTCTGAGGCTTTATAAGGCGACATCCGAACACCGAAATGGTAGCTTAAACACTCCTCCACAGAGAAAACAATCCCACAACTACCCTCAAATCCACACACCGCCCGGCAGGCGAATGCGGTCTGAGACTCACCTGAGTTCTTAACCTGCTTGGTAAAACTTCCGAAACCAAAAGCGATCGTGCCACGGACTCCATGCGCCATAAGGTGAAGGTAGGCACCTCGTGCGACCTTACAACCTTTACGATATATCATCTCGCATAACCTCTGCCGAGTAAACGGTCTTTGCTAGAAGACAAGGCGGTGACCTCGCCGGCGACTGCGGTCGAATCGTCCGTGAATTTATGCGTTGGTTAACTAAACTCGGGCCTAACACCCTCGTGACCCTACCACAAGGCGGGACCACCACAAACTGACCCACCACCAAACATGCCGCGGGTTGACCGCAACGTGGCCTCAACCCGACTGGCGCGCTAAACACTAGCTCTCAGAAGGAAAACTCTCACTAATCACGTTACGAAAACCTAGCGGTCTTCTTAGCTCAACTACCCTCTTTCATGCCACACTACTCAGGGACTTATCCCGTAAACATAGCTCACGTGCACTATGCACTCCTATAAGGGTCAAACATAAACATACTTCTTTTAATCGAGATGGCCTTACCTCTAAGGTCTCTACGTATAAAACTCTAAGGCTCACACCTTCTCTATCCTCCAAATCTTCCTTGGTTAACTAACCAAGATTTCTAATCACAATAAACACTCATGGTATCTGAACATAACACTTAAGGTATACACACTTTATCACGTATACAAAGCTCTAGAGGGTTAAAGATATACCTGAATCTACTGCTTCACTCCCCTTAGTCGTTCTAATCAAACCTGCCCCGTAGGGCGCATAGCTAAGGAAGATGACAAACTACCCACCGATCCACGAAGGCTAAGTCCTCCGCAGGACACTCTTTCGACATCGGACCACGGCGGTCATAGGTACAACAAGTACCAACTAAAGACGACATTCCCGAGATGGCGCTGCCCAGCTGTGAACACCGAAAAAGCAATCCGATGGCTGGAACGCCCGTGTGGCGTGAGCAGGAAGCTCTGGAGCTCGACCAACTCCTGCGTACCGAACGTCCCGAACCACAGCGGAGGACCTTTCTACCTGGTGGATGCGCATGTCGATCTGCTGGTGAGGCGACTCGCCTCGAAAGTTACCAAAGGACCTTCCGCTCCGGCCTGCCTGCTGTCCGTCGTTAACCCGTCGATCTCTACGTTTCTCGTCCTGCTGCGCATAAGACCGTACACAGGCCATGCTCAAGCCTAACTGAATAACTTAATTTTGCAAAACCTTCTAGTTGATATTCATCAAGACTCGCGGTACATCGGTATACTCTCGGTAGTCAAATCTGGTCGACTCCTTGAAATCTATATTCTCGTTCCTGTCGTGGGCGAAGGTTCAAACATCATGGCGCGATGAGGCTGCCGCCGTGCTAAACTCTGCTGGGGCTAGTGACGTCGCAAAAACTCCACGAATGAAGCACCACCCCAGGTGATGATTGGGCCTGTGCCCACGTAACCCTCAGATTTACTCGCAGCCTCCTCGCCGCCTTGCCCTCCGAACCGGGTTGCCTACGCGAGGCATAGCGGTAAGGGAAAGAAATACGTTAGAGGTCCAACTTACAACACACGGCTCTAAGGCACGATCTCGAGTGAGAAGAATAGAAACCAATCCTAAATATCCTATAGCCTCACGATTATTGGTGTGGTGCACAACACACCGATAATCAAGACCCTCGGATCTGATGCGTAGACACTTTCCGAGGATTAAGCGCTCGATACCACTTTTGTCACGACCCGTTCGGGCGTGATCGTGCCTTACCCCGGGCACCCTAGTGATACAACATCAGAGTAATCAGCGGAACATAAAGACAATACATGAAACCAATGTAATAAGATAGTGAAATAAGAAGACAGGCTAACCAAAAACGGTTACCGTCAGTATATATAAATAACAATTTGAACAGTTACATCCCTTTCTACCACTCTGCCCATAACAGTACTACAGACCTCTAAGAATGATATGACAACAACGACGGGACGGGGCCGTCATACCACGAATGTAAGCATCTACAATCAGCGGGGACTATGCGAGATAAGCCTCGGAGGAACGGAGCTTCCCAAACGCGAGCGTGACCCTAAGGCGAGGATCAACGGCGATGTACCTTTACTGCGGCATGAACGCGGCCCGAAGGAGGTCGATCTGACAGTACCAAGTATGTGGCGAAAATACATCGTAAATGAAATCATAGTAGTCTAAATAAAGCAGGAGACATGTATGATAACCAAACTACAGTTCACAATAAAATCAGCAGTCATGTCAAGTCAGGGACTCACGCCCTCAAGCCATCACAATAGAACCATACGGGGTAAGTATGAAGGCATAGCCGACTACTAAGACCCACAGTACCAAAAATGCCATAAATTATATCACGAGGTCTTTCTAGACCGCACCACATGATCGAAGCTGGCCACTCACCCGCAATATCATTGTGCGCGTCTATCCCTGGAACTCCTGCAGCTCCGCATAGGTCACACAGACCGCGTGAGGTATTCCTCGAATCATGGTCCCTGCATCGCTGAGGTATACCCGCGTGAAGCGGCCTAACCTCGGTATCCGCCTAGGCTCCGCGACCGCGTAGTCTCAAAAGACCGCATAGTCTCGGCGCGCATAGGAATCCCCGCGTCGGGCTAAACACCGGAATGATCAATCACGGAGCTCCGCACTCCGCATAGTCACGAGGACTGCATAGGCCGTATAGACCGCATCAAGGGTGGCAAGCCCTCGGTATAATAAGTCGAGGGTATGTGATACAATAACGATCTGGGCTTAACGTTTGACAACGTAAGCACAACAAGTGACCCCTTACATAATAATCACAAGATACTAACACACGTAGCATCCTAACATGCTTACTTATCAAATCAACAAGAAAGTATTACAAGGCTATCACAAACCAATACAATCAAGTTATTCACACAAGGTACTTTCTACTAACAAGTTTGGGTACCTATCCCCAAAGTACTTCATACATTAAATCTTTAAAAGATACGTTACTTCACCAAAAACCACACAATACGTAGTATATGAAAATAGAGTGATTATCTTTTTAAAGTAAATCAATTACTTCTCTTTGTAAAATCAAGTAGCAACATTCTTTTCCAATGTTCAAGTTTGCCTAATTTCCAATGTTCAAGTTTGCCTAATTTCCAATGTTCAAGTTTCTCATTTTAGAAAGGTTTGTGATTCATAGTCTTATTCATTTAAGAATATAATTCTCCTTTAAACAATCGAGAAACATAAGCCTTATATGTGAGTAGGATATTCTTGTTTATAACAATCTTATTACAAATGATGATCTAGGAAATATCATTTTGTCTCATCTTAGCTTATGCGGATGGAAGTTTCTCTTGGTTTTAATAATACTTAATTATTAAAAACATTTCCTTTTAATTATTTGCGATGGTTTGTCGATACACATTCTGATTTCCAAAATCAGTAAAACATTCTTAAGCCGTTATACCTAACTTTCCATAAAGCTAGTATAACTCTTAAGTTTTCTAAAAAAAAATCAAGTATTACCTCTTCTTTCAAAATGATTCAAAAATCTTTTGAAATACTTCAAGTTCTTTATTAACACATAACAAGCCAGTTATAGTTCAAATCAGTTACCTTTTAAAAGCCACAAGTATTTTCTTACCAACATAAAGCTGTTATAACCAACTTCCCATAAAGCCGTTATAACAATTTATGTTTTAAACCAATCAAATACATTTAGCATATGTACGTCTACCGTACTACATAGTTCACACATATCATGCTAGAAGAGATAGGAAGAGGTTCACATACCTCGCGACGAGTATCGACTAATAGCAAAACGCTCCAAGTACTTCCAACTGTCGGCTACTCCTTTAAGCCAAGTAGATCGCGCCACACGTAGTACTTCAACCTATAAGGCCACAAGGCGCTTATTAACATTTAGATCCCTTCATAGAACATTCTACAGAAAATTCGAAGACCTCCCCCACACATGACAGCGTAAATCTCCTCCTCTATCGAGGCCGGCTACCAAGCCAACCGGGGGGGGGGGGGGGTTATACGTTTAATCCGGACGTGCACAATTCTACCTCATAGAAAACCTACACAAGTCTCATGTCTGATCCTATGTAAAACAGATTCGACTTCTACTTTCGAAAAGGTTTCTTATAATTGCGGCTTACGTCAAAAGACATTGCCGATAACAACGTTCAGTTCTATATATAGTATACTTCAACTATATAGTCTAACAATCATGTAATTTCCAATTACAATAGAGGGACAAGATATTTACCTCGATAAGCCCATAATTATCCGAGTTTAAATGTCGATCCGGAGCAAGGTTTAGCTCCTACTCCGTGCGCTCAGGCCGCTCCAAACAACCCTTAGAAGTTCTAACCAACTTCTACTTATTACTCCAACTAACCATGGAGATTTTCCTTAGGGTTTCGGTTTTGTGACGGAAGGGAAGTATAATAGTATTTCTGGGCTTTTCGTATAAGTATAACCTTAGAATACTACAAGGTATACGACTAATGTAATTTGGGCATTATGACAATACTTTTGAGAGTATTTCTAACAAGAGGGGGGGTATTATAGGAAGACAACTAGGTGGGGTACCCAGCGGCTAGCACCACAAGGAGGGGGGGAGGGCTCTCGGCCAAGGGGGAGGGGGATGGTGTTGGACGAGAACACTACTAAGAGAGGGGGAGGATTTTAACACTTAGAAATATTTTAGGAATGGATGAAGAAGTCATCAAAGAGGGGGGTATTTATAGGTCTAGCAAAGGCCAACCAATGGCCAAGATCTTGCCAAGTGCAAGGCAAGTGTAGGGCCAAGATCTTGCCAAGTGCACCTTAACCAACTACACACAAAATATCCTACCAACCCTTGACCACTTTAACCACACTTTCGGCCACCCCTTTACCGCCCAAGCCTAACCAATGAGAGGGTGACAAGTGTCGCCCTCTTGTTGGTCCAAAATGTTTCGTCTCTCGGAAAAATCCGCAAAAAATAAAAATGGCATAGCCGGAATTTTCCCTACGAAAGTTGTGGAAACGTTTCGTCGAAAAACGACTCTAACCGGGTGTTGTGAACAAAAATAATTCGGCCAAGCCTTAATTACAAGTTCAAATTTTCTACGTACGTCCTTACGTACATACTCTGGAAATACGGGGTATAACACTTATGAATAATTTAGATATGCCTTTAGCATAGAATCAATAACATGAATACTCATTAACTTCTAAGAGTAGAATAACTTTTGAAACAATACCACAGTTATGGTTCACATAAAGAACATGCCAAAAGAGAGAAGGAAGAGGTTCACATACCTCATTGACGACTAACCAACACGACAAGTAGAATACGCCCCGAATAGGTACTTCAACCTTATCGACTATTCCACACGCCAAGTAGAAAATGCCACAAGTAGTACTTCAACCTATAACAACAATAATACTTTTATCAACTTCATACACACTATTATAAGACTTATACCAATTAATGGTCCTCTTATTCTATGAAAATTTGGGCAGAACTTCCCTCGTTATACATACTTTTCCACCTTTTCCCAGGCCCGATTTCAACAACAATCAAGCCTCATTTAAGGCCTGACCAAGTTAACTGTCACGACCGACCGGGCGCGGCGGTGCGCCCTACCTGGGCACCCTTCTATTCATACAACATAATAAACTGTGGAAGATACATAACACTTTTTTTTTATTATCAAAAACTAAGGCCAAGCCGATAAGGCTGCCATAACATAAAAACTTCCCGAAAGGGTCTACACTGTTTAACAATATAAAAACAACTCTAGCCAGTCCAGCTCACAGATGAATACAGATCTCTAAGATTTGGACAAACACTATGACGGGACAAGGCCCCGCCGTACCCCTGAATATACATAACCATGACGACAAGCTCCGGAACATTGGAGCCATCTCAAATGCTGAACCAGGATCCTAAGCTCGCGGATCCACAACTGTGTACCTAGACCTGCGGACCAGGATTCTACTTTAAAATGATTCTCTTTCAAATAAAACTTCCAAGATACTAATAACTGTAGTATCAAGTCATATCTACTTTTCAAGACAAGTCACAATACTTTTTAGAAATACATTTATAGGCTTCTAAATCAAGTGACTTCTTTCTTTAAAACCTTAAGCAATTGGTACCTTTAAAACAATTTGCCCTTCTTTATTTCAAATCATTTCTTTGCTTACATTACTGAAGAAACCCATTCTTTTAATATTCCATAAAGTTGTTATAACCAACTTCTCATAAAGTCGTTATAACTCTTTATGTCTTAGACAAATTCATTCATTTTATAACCAAGAGACATATACTTTCAAATCAAATCACATAGCTTTCAAAATACTTCAAGTCTCTTAACTTTAAAAAAAAACAAGTTTCATAACTTTAGAATGGCAAGAAATCAATACTTTCCAAATCAAGTATTCTATGCTTTTAAATCAATTCATTTCTTCCTTTAAGAATCAAGTCTCATAACTTGAAAAATAAAGTCTCTTAACCTTTTAAGAATTTGAGGTTCATAGTCTTAAAACCTCATACGTAAGTTCTTATAAATTAAGTAACATATACTTTGGTGCATTGTGAATAAGTTATACTTATTTATAACGATCTTAATCAAGTAGCCATGATCTAGAAAATGTAATACAATTTTGTCTTATCTTAGCTTCTATGTAGATGGAGAATTCTACTCATTTTAACTTAATTGATTGTCATTACATTTTCCTTTATTAATGCTGTAGTGGCTTGTTCGATACTTATTCTCATTTGTGTCGTAACTTAGCCAAGTCAACTTGGCTCCAAATACCTCCTAACGACTCTTACCAACATCCCCCATAAGACTTGGTAAGAACTTAGGATAGCTTAGACATAACCTTTACGTAGAGTAAATCAACATACATACCTCTTAACTTCTAAGAGTAGAAGGAATCATGAAATAGTACCACATGTATATTCCATACATAGAATCATGTCAAAAGAAGGAAGAGGTTCACATACCTCGCGACGATTATCGACAATTAGCAAAATGCTCCGAAGTACTTCAACCTTGATAGCTATTCCATCTTTCAAGTAGAATACGCTATACTTAGTACTTCAACCTATAATGGCCATAATGCGTCCATTAACCTCTAGTTTTGAACGTAGAATATTCTAAGTGCAAAGTCACTAAATTCTACGGAAAATCGGACAGCACTTTCTTTGTTTCTACATACTTTGCCACCTTTTTCAAGGCCGAATTCCATAACCAAACACGCCACATTTAAGGATCAATACAACAACCAATCAAAGGGGATTACTGTCACGACCCGAACCCGGGCCCGTGACTGGTGCCTTACCCCGGGCACCCAAGTAGACATACATCAGAGTAATCAGCGGAATATAAAACACAACATGAAACAATGTAGAAGAGACACAGTTTATCTGAAGAAAAGTTGCCTTTCGGCATATATATAAAAACTTAAATCCGAACAGTTACATCCTTTTTACAAACTCTGCCCACAACAGTACTACAGACCTCTAAGAATGATATAACAACAATGGCGGGGCGGGGCCATACCACCTGAATGTAAGTACTACAACGACGAGGACTATACGAAAGATAAGCCTCAAGAAAGCGGAGCTTCCCAAACGCCGACCGTGATCCTAAGAGCGGGGATCAACGGCGGTGTACCTCTACTGCGGCATGAACGCGGCCCGAAGGAGTCGATCTAACAGTACCAAGTATGTGAAACTAAAAATACCGTAAATGAAATCATAGTAGTCTATAAAAAGCGGGAGACATGTATGATAACCAAACTACGATTCACGATAATATAAGCGATCGTGTCAAGTCGAGGACTCACGCCCTCAAAGTCATCACTCAAATATAACTATGGGTCTCACGCCACAACATCAATCATGCGTGGAATACCTTCCTTCTGCCGCGATCTATGATATAAAAGCACCAAGGAATACATGAACACGGGTCCCACCTGTGTCATAATAAAGTCGTCAGACGGTAAATGCGAAGGCATAGCCGACTACTAACACCCACGGTACCACGAGGTCATAAAGCGTATCACGAGATCTGTCTAGACCGCCACATGATCAAAGCGGCCACTCGCGCGATATCAAATGTCGCGTCTAGTCCTGAACTTCCCGCTCACTCGCGAGGCCACTCACATAGGCCGCGTGAGGTATTCCCGCATCGAGGGTAGCTACTCCCCGACATCGCCTGGACTCGCGATCCGCGTGGCCACATGACCGCATGACCACAAAGGCCGCACACTAACACGGAACTCGTAGCTCGCATGGGTCCCTGGACCCGCGTAGGTATTCTCGAATCATGGTCCTGCATCGCTGAGTCTACCGCGTCGGAGGCGACAACCCCGGAATCATGTCAAGAGGTGAGTGATATAATACTAACATAATAGCTTATCGTTAAACAACATAAGCACAACAAGGGAAACCCCTTTACACAAACATCACAAGATACTAACACACGTAGCATCCTAACATGTTTACTTATCAAATCAACAAGAAAGTATTACAAGGCTATCACAACCCAACACAATCAAGTTATTCACACAAGGTACTTTCTACTTTATGTTAACAAGTTCGGGTTTTTATCCCCAAAGTACTTCATACATTAACTCTTTTAAAAGATACGTTTCTTTCACAAAAGTCACACAATACCCGTAGTATAAAAATAGAGTGACTATCTTTTTAAGTAAACCAAAATACTCCCCTTTGTAAAATCAAGTAACAACATTCTTTTCCAAACGTTCAAGTTTGCCTAATTTCAAATACTCAAGTTTCTCATTTTCGAAAGGTTTCGTAGTTCATAGTCTTAATCACTTAAGAATATAATTCTCTTTTAAACAATTTGAGAAACATATGTCTTATATGTGAGTAGGTTATTCTTGTTCATAATCAATCTTATTAAAGCATCCATGATCTAGGAAATGTAATATCATTTTATCTCATCTTAGCTTCTATGCAGATGGAGGTTTCTACTGGTTTTAATAATACTTAATTAGTCAATACATTTCCCTTTATTAACACTGCAGTGGTTCGTTCGATACTTATTCTGATTTCTGAAATCTGTAAAACATTATTCCTTTTAAAAACCAAGTACTCATTACTCACGAATGAGGTTTCACACTTTTTAACAAAATTCATATTAATTTAATTAAGTCAAGTCTCTTATCTTTTAAGATCAAGTCTCTTAACTTCTAAAATCAATAAACCATTCTGTTTATCTCTCTTAAGTCGTTATACCTAACTTCCCATAAAGCTAGTATAACTCTTAAGCTTTTAAAACTTTTAAAACCAAGTGTTACTCTTCTTTCAAAAAGGTTTCTTAACTCTTTTGAAATACTTGATTCTTATTATTTAGACTCAAGTCAAAAGACATCGCGATAAAAACCACGTTCGGTTAACACACGTCGTCTACCGTACTATATATATTCTTTTAAAATATCATGCTCAAGAGGATAGGAAGAATCACATACCTCGACGATTTATCGACTATTAGCAAATAGCTCCAAAAATCAGTAATCCTGCTAGCCTTTTCCACCCCGAGTAGAATACGCTACTCGCGATTTCAACATATAACTGTTATACAATTCTATAAATGTCAAGACTACTCTGTAGAATAAATCTAGAGACAATATTCTACGGAAAATTGGGCAAAGACTTCCTGCAGTCAAACTTCACAAGTCTCATCAGAATACAAATCTATGTAAGTCTGATTCAATTCTCTTCTTATATACCTTCCTTGTATATAACTTATACTTAATTCTTATACTTCAACAGTATGTAAACTCTAATTACAAAAGGGGGACAAGATATTTACCTCGATAAGCCCAAAATTATCCAAGATTAAATGTCGATCATGAGCAACGTTTAGCTCCTACTCTGGGCACTCCAACCCGCTCCAAACAACCCTTAGAAGTTCTACGCAACTTCTACTTAACACTTCAACCGACTATGAAGGTTTTCCTTAGGGTTTCGTTTTTGTGACTGAAGGGAATATAAGGTAGTATTTCCGGGCTCTACGTATAGAGGTAACTTTGGAATACTACAAGGTATAAGGCTAAGGTATTTTGGAATAGTAACAATACTTTTCTACCAAGGGGGGGTGTTTTACGAGAACAAATCTCAAGAGGGGGGGTATCTCTACCAACACCACTAGGAGGGTACCTCTCGGCGAGGAGCCTCTTAAAGGGGAGGGGAGCTCTTGGGCGAGAGCAACAAGAAGGAGGAGGATTTCAAGACTTAGAAAACATTTGTGGATGAAGAAGTCTTCAAGGGGGTATTATAGGAGATCAATGGCGAATCAAGCCAAGTGGGGGCAAGTGGAGGTCAAGATTTGCCCAAGTGCACCTAACCCTACTCCACAAATCCCTTACAAACATTGACCCAGTTTTAGGCCACAAAAATGGGAGGAAAGCGTGCAACCAATCGGCCCCCTTGATCGCCACTCGAGGTGACAAGTGTCGCCCTCTCGTTGGTCCAAAATATTTCTCTTCTCGGAAAAATCCGCAAAAAATATAAATGACATAGCCGTAATTTTCCCTTCGCAAGTTTTGTAAAACTTTTCGTCCCTAATGCCAACTTAAGACTTAAACTTTGTACGTACGCCCTCACGTACATACTCTGGAAATACGAGGTATAACATTCTCCCCTCCTTAGAAACATTCGTCCCGAATGTTCCTTCTAAGCGTCAAAACATACATGCGCCAAAGATAGTCTTCCGCTATACTTACGAAAACAATCACGCCACACTGCCATATAATAACACATGCGCAAATACTTAATCCAAGTCCACGAGAATCACCTCCATTATTACACAAGCTCCCACCCGAGGTCTAAAATATACTCCTTCGCACCTTCACTTTATAAAAGAAATGATCACATCTATGTTCTTAATACATGCTCGCTTCTTCCCTTACTCGTCGCACTCGCCAGTACACTCGAACTCTTTCTCATAACTTACCACATTTCGGTATTGCTTGATTTCCAAAATCTGCAGGTTACTACCTCCAACTAGGTCATCATTATGGGAACACTGGATGGATCTCGATACCTTCCGAACATAACAACATGAAAGACCGGACGTCTTTGCTCCTACGTCGGATGGCAATGCCAACTTATAGGCAACCTGGCCTATCCTACAACCAATCTGAAAATGCCCAAAAGTACTTTGGGTTAAGTTTTCCCTGCCTTCTAAGACTCGTCACACCCTCTCCGGGGTGGTACCTTCAAGAAGACCCACCGTCAACCTGAACTCTAAGCGTCGTCGCTGATTATCCGTACGACTTCTGTTGACTCTGAGCTGTCAATAACCTTTCCTGGATAAGCTTCACCATATCCATATTTTGCTGAAACAAGTATGAACCAACTATCTGAACCTTGCCAACATCGAACCAATCGACCGGCAACCTACACTACCGCCCCTACAAGGCATTCATAAGGCGACATCTGAATACTAAAATGGTAGCTATAAAACACTTCCTCAACAGGAGACAACAATCCTCACATCTACCCCTGAAATCCAAACACTGGCCCGAGGGCGTATGCGATACTGAGACTCACCTGAGTTCCTAACCCTGCCTGGTAAAACTTCCAGAAAAAGAAATAGCCGTAACCTGGGCTCCACTGCCTGTCATAAGGTGAAAGTAGGCACCTCGTGCAGCCTTACAACCATCCTGATATAACATCTCGCAAAACCCTCTGCCGAGTACACGGTCCTGGCTGAAAGACAAGAGGGGCTGACCTCATCGGCCCGACTACTTGTCACGACCCGAACCCGGGCCCGTGACTGGTGCCTTACCCCGGGCACCGTAGTGATACAACATCAGAGAAAATCAGCGGAAATAAAAACATGAACATGAATTAAGAGACATGATAAATAAGCAACCAAAGCGGTTGCCTTCGGTATATATACATAAACACCGACGCTTATCCTTTTTACGACTACGCCTGGCATTACTCTGCACCTCTAAGAAGTGACAACAACTATGACGGGACAGGGCCCCGCCATACCCCTGAATGTACAATATTCTACATAAAATTCGGCAGCACCTCCCCCCCCCGCAACAGCGTAAATCTCCTCCTCAATCGAGGCCGGCTACCAAGCCAACCAGGGGGAGGGGTTTTGCACGTCTAACCGGACGTGTACAATTCTACTACACAGTAATGCTACACAAGTCTACTGTAATACATCTATGTAATTACTGATTCGATTCTCTTATTTAAATTCAGGCTTAAGTCGCAAGACATTGCCGTAAGTATTATTCAGGCTTAAGTCAAAAGACATTGCCGCACAACTATGTTCAATTCTATATATAGTATACTTCAACTATATATTCCAACAACATGTAATTTCCAATTACAATAGAAGGTCAAGAGTGTTTACCTCGATAAGCCCAACATTATCCGAGTTTATATGTCGCTCCTGAGCAAGGTTTAGCTCCTACTCCGTGCGCTCCAACCCGCTCCAAACAACCCTTAGAAGTTCTAACCAACTTCTACTTAACACTTCAACTACGGGTGAAGATTTACTTAGGGTTTCGTTTTTGTGACTGAGGGAAGTATAATAGTATTTTCTGGGCTTTTGTAAAAGTGTAACCTTGGGAATACTATAAGGTATTTAGGCCAAGGTATTTGGGCATTATAACAATACTAGGGAGAGTATTTCTATACCACAAAAAGGGGGGTATTATCTGAAAACAACTAGGCTAGGGGGTACCCATGCTAACCACTACAAAGGGGAGGGAAGCTCTCGGCCAAGCTCACTCGAGGAGGGTCTGGTGGACGAAAACAACACGAGGGAGAGGGAGGGATTTTTCAAGACTTAGACAATTTTTGGATGAATAAGTTCATCAACTTAGAGGGGTATTTATAGGTCAAGAAATGGCCAACCAATGGCCAAGATCTATCCAAGTGTAAGGCAAGTGTAAGGTCAAGATGAAGCCATGTGTTTGTGGGTCCCACTTGCTCATCAACTACACAAAATATCCTACCTAACCCTTGACCACAATTTGCACAAAAAACGTGCCCACTTTTCCCTTTGGCCGTCCACTTCCTTCCAATGTGAGGGTGACACATGTCACCCTCCCGTTGGTCCAAAATGTTTCGTCTCTCGGAAAAATCCATAAAAATTATTAATGACATAGCGGAATTTTCCTACGAAAGCTGTGGAAACGCGTTTACGAAAAACGACTCCTTTCGGTACTTGTGCACAAAATTTCATTCTTGCCTAATCTTTAAGGCTCAAATTTATATACGTACGCCCTCACGTACATACCCTGGAAATACGGGGTATAACATTCTCCCCTCCTTAGAAACATTCATCCCGAATGTTCCTTCTAAGTCTCAAAACAAACATGCGCCAGTATAGTCTTCACTACTATACTTACGAGAACAATCCTGCCACACCTGGCCACAGAAACACCTGCGCAAATACTTACATCCAAGTCCACGAGGAAACACCTCTAACATCACAAACTTTTGTCACTTTGCCACGAGGTTCTAGTGTCACTCCGGCGACCCAACAAATGGTACCGGACTGCATGCGATCCCTGAGGTCTAAAATATACATCCTTCGCACCTTCTCCATTCACAAGAAATGATCATATCTAAGCTCGCAATACCTGCTCGCCTCTACCCTTACTCGTCGTACTCTTCTCGAACACTTGAACCCTTCTAGTATACGTACCACACTTCAGTCAACGCTTCTGTTTCCAACCCTTGGAGTCACTACCTCCAAACTTGGTCATCTTACTAACCTCGATTTCTTCTAGGGCCATTCTCGGCCTTCACGGTCTGCTTCTGGTTGAACACATCCACGAACTCATACGATGGTCAACTAAACTTGGGCCTAGCACCCTCGTGACCCTACCACCTGGCGGGACCACCCAGAGCTGACCCCACCTCGAAAACAGGCTGCGGGTTGGCCCGCAACATGGCCCCAACCCGACCCACTTAACGCATCACGCTCTTGTTTCCCGATCCGGAACAATCTTACCTATACAAGTCATGAAAGCTACCACTTCCATTTTACACTACCCAAGGAATTATCCCAGAACACATTTATAAGCAAACCAAGTATTTCAACAAAGACTAACCGTAAAATCTTTTATTCAAGATGACCTTACCTCCAAGGTCTCAACACGAAATATTCTAAGGTTCACACTTTCCATGCCCCCAAAATATCCTTTCAACTAACCATGCTTTCTAACTCATAACCAACATAACGCTATCCGAACGTAGCACACAATAAGAAGGTCATTATATCATGCATACAAATCTCTAGAGGGTTAAGGATATACCTGAATCTACCGCTCCACTCTAATCATAGGCACGCCTGCAGTGCATGCGCTAATCGAAAGGCGATGAACTCACGCGATCCGGTAGGCTGCGTCATGCTGCCGGTACCCCTCCTATAAGCACAGTCTCTCGTCACATGGCCCTGACGGCCGCAGGTGAAACAAGCACCAGTAAAAAGACGACATTCCCCGGGATGATGTTTGCCACATCGTGCACACTGAGGGGGACATGAATCCTGCTGGCTAGCACTCACGCATACCTGTGAACCAGAAGCCCTGGAGCTCTGACCAGCTCCCGAATACCCTGAACGTCCTGACGACTGTGGGGGACCACTCTGTACTGGTGGAGGTACATAACTAGACTGCTGCTGAGGCGGTCCGCCTCGAAAGTTACCAAAGGACCCTGCTGTTCTGGCCCTCTTCTGCTGATCTCGGTCATTCCGTCGACCTCTTCGTGCCTCACATCCTAGTGCATGAGCTTGCATGCGGGCAATGTCCATGCCCGGCTGAAGAGCTACACCGCATAAGCCTCGCTAAGTCGTCGGCCCGGTGACGTAGCGGTGTACTCTGTCCTCCATATCAGCTACTACAGCGGGAACATACCGAGCTAATGAGTCGAACTCCACATTGTACTCTCTAACCGTCCGCCCGTCCTGCCTCAACGTCAAAAATCTGTCGGCCCGAGCCCTCCTCATCTGTGGAGGCAAGAAATGTGCAAGAAATGCCCTCGAGAACTCGTCCCAAACTGCTGGAAGTGCATGCTCTTCCCGGGACAGCTCCCACGAATCAAACTACCAATCGCAGATCACGCGGTGATGCGAACCAATACCACCGACTTCGCCTCGAGGCTCGATCACTCTCATGATCCAGAGCTTCGGATAAACTCACGAGGGTCATCCTCGGCTCTCGATCCATAGAAACGGCGGGCTACAACTCGTAAAGTCACGTAGCCTCAAATTGTCGCTCGGGGTGAACTACGGGTGCTCGGGGAACTGCTGCGTCCGATTTATCCTCATATCTCGCCACGACCACGGCGATCGGGCCATCTCCTTGTACCCATCTCATCTGCTCCAGTGTGTGAGACCGAGGCTCAGTGCGTAGTCTCGGCCAGCTGTGCGGCTCTAAACTCTCTGGTCTTTGGCGGCGTCGCGAAACTCGCCGTCGGAAGCACTGCTCGACTGACCGACTGCGCCTCGCTCCTCTGTATCTCACAGCTCCTCGATCGCCTTGCCATCTGGGCTGGTTTGCCGCGGAGGCATAATCGTAAAGGAAAGGAATACGTCGAGAGGGCCCAACTTATCACACACGCTCTAGGGCACGATCTCGTAATGAGAAGAATGGAAACTAATCCTAAATGTCCTATAGACTCACGATTATAGATGTGGTGCACAACACACCGATAATCAAGACTCTACTAGACACGGTCGTAGACACTTTCCGAGGACTAATCGCTCACGATACCACTTTTGTCACGACTCAACCGGGCGTGGATCGTGCCTTACCCTGCACCCTAGTGATACAACATCAGAGAAAATCAGCGGAAATAAAAACATGAACATGAATTAAGAGACATGATAAATAAACAGGCAACCAAAACGGTTGCCTTGGTATATATACATAAACACCGACGCTTATCCTTTTTACGGACTCGCCCTAACAAGATTCTACAGACCTCTAAGAAGTGACAACAACTATGACGGGACAGGGCCCCGCCATACCCCTAAATGTACAAGGACCTACAGACTCAGGGTAACATACCAAAGATAAGCCTCCGAAGGAACGGAGCTTCCCAACACGCTGAAATGTGATCCTATAAGCGGGGATTGACAGTCGATGTACCTCTACCTGCGGCATGAACGCAGCCCCCCGAAGGAGGTCAGTACAACAGGTACCAAGTATGTGAAACTGTAAAATACTGTAAATGAAATCATAATAGTCTATATAAAGCAGGAGACATGTATGATAACCAAACTACGGTTCACAACATAAAAGCGATCATGTCAAGTCGTGACTCACGCCTCAAAGTCATCCTCATGCGTGGAACTCCTTCCTCACTGCCGGCAGTCTAGGTACAAATCATGTGATACGTATAACAGGTCTCGGCCCATCTTATGGACCCAGTATAGAAACATGTGGAATACATTCCCGGATGAACCGGTAGTCGAGTGAAATACATTCCCGGATGAACCGGTAGTCGAGTGAAATACATTCCCGGATGAACCGGTAGTCGAGTGAAATACATTCCCGGATGAACCGGTAGTCGAGTGAAATACATTCCCGGATGAACCGGTAGTCGAGTGAAATACATTCCCGGATGAACCGGTAGTCGAGTGAAATACATTCCCGGATGAACCGGTAGTCGAGTAGAACACAGTACTTGCACAACACGGCTATCACACGTAACATGGTCAAGTTTCATAACAACAAGCATAGGCAAGTTATACACAACTCAAGGTACTTTCATTTTATGTCAAAGTCCGGATTTTAACCCTAAAGTACTACGTACGTAAATTCCTTTTAAGAGATTCATTCCTTTTCTAAAAGTCACCCGATACCCGTAGTATATAAAAAAAATGTGTGACTTATATCTTTTAAGTAAACCAAAACAACTTTCATACTTTCCTTTTTAAGACCAAATTAAGGCAATACCATGCCTTCCTTTGGACCAAAATACTTCTCTTTTAAAAGTCAAGTTACCGCATTAAAACAAATGATAAAACCCTTCTTTTGTTTTCATAAAGTCGTTATAACCAACTTCCCATAAAGCTGTTATAACACTTTATGTTTTAAACCATTTTTAGACAACACAATGCCTTTCTTTTCCTAAAAGTTCGGTTTGCCTAATTTCAATTACGCAAGTCTCTTTTTAGAAAAGTTTCATAGTTCAATGTCTTAACCTCTTTTTAAAACAATAGAGTAACATATGCCATAGGTGAGTAGGTTAATCTTGTTCATAATCAATCTTATTAAGCAGCCATGATCTAGAAAATATAATATCATTTTGTCTCATCTTAGCTTCTATGCAAATGGAGGTTTCTACTGGTTTTAATAATACTTAATTATTCAATACATTTTCCTTTATTAACGCCGATGGTTTATTGATACACATTCTGATTTCCGAAATCAGTAAAACATTATTCCTTTTAAAAACCAAGTACTCATTACTCACGAATGAGGTTTCACACAAAATTCATATTAATTCATTTAAGTTAAGTCTCTTATCTTATAAGATCCAGTCTCTTAACTTTTGAAATTAATAAACCATTCATTTTACCACCCTTAAGACGTTATACCTAACTTCCCATAATGCTAGTATATCACTTATGTTTTAAAACCACCAAATACGATTAAAACGTATGCGTCACCGCACTACATAGCTCACGATATCATGCTAGAAAAGATAGGAAGAGGGTCACATACCTCGCGACGATTATCGACTAATAGCAAAATGCTCCAAGTACCTCAAACCGCTCGGCTACTCCTTAAGCTAAGTAGATCACGCCATACGTAGTACTTCAACCTATAGAGGCCACAAGCGCGCTATTAACATCCTAGATCTCAATGTAGAATATTCTACGTAAAATTCGGCAAAGACTCTCCCCGCAATGGCGTAAATCTCCTCTCAATCGAGGCTGCTACAAGCCAACCAGGGGGTTTGCACGTCTAACCGGACGATACAATTCTACTACACAAGAATGCTACACAAGTCTCATGTCAGATCTATGTAATTCTGATTCGATTACATTATTTAAATTCAGCTTAAGTCGCAAGACATTGCCGTAAGTATTATTCAGCTTAAGTCAAAAGACATTGCCGCACAACTATGTTCAATTCTATATATAGTATACTTCAACTATATATTCCAACAACATGTAATTTCCAATTACAATAGAAGGTCAAGAGTGTTTACCTCGATAAGCCCAAAATTATTCGAGTTTATATGTGGCTCCCGAGCAAGGTTTAGCTCCTACTCAAGGCTCCAACCCGCCTCCAACAACCCTTAGAAGTTCTAACCAACTTCTACTTAACACTTCAACTACGGGTGAAGATTTACTTAGGGTTTCGTTTTTGTGGTAGGAAGTATAATAGTATTTTTGGGCTTTTGTAAAATGTAACCTTGGGAATACTATAAGGTATTTGGGCAGGTATTTGGGCATTATAACAATACTAGGAGAGTATTTCTATACCACAAAGGGGGTATTATCTGAAAACAACTAGGGGGGGTACCCCACGGCTAACCACTACTAAGGGGGAGGGAGAAGCTCTCGGCCAAGCTCACTCAAGGGGGAGGGGGTGTGGTGGACGAAAACAACAAGAGGGAGAGGGAGGGATTTTTCAAGACTTAGACAATTTTTGGATGAATAAGTTCATCAACTTAGAGGGGTATTTATAGGTCAAGAAATGGCCAACCAATGGCCAAGATCTATCCAAGTGTAAGGCAAGTGTAAGGTCAAGATGAAGCCATGTGTTTGTGGGTCCCACTTGCTCATCAACTACACAAAATATCCTGCCTAACCCTTGACCACAATTTGCACAAAAAACGTGCCCACTTTTACCTTTGGCCGTCCACTTCCTTCCAATGTGAGGGTGACACATGTCACCCTCCCGTTGGTCCAAAATGTTTCGTCTCTCGGAAAAATCTGCAAAAATTATTAATGTCATAGCCGGAATTTTCCCTACGAAAGCTGTGGAAACGTTTCGTCGAAAAACGACTCCTTTCGGTACTTGTGCACAAAATTTCATTCTTGCCTAATCTTTAAGGCTCAAATTTATATATGTACGCCCTCACGTACATACCCTGGAAATACGGGGTATAACACTACTGGTCGAACGCATCCACGAACTCGTACGATGGTTAACTAAACTTGGGCCTAACACCCTCGTGACCCTACCACCTGGCGGGACCACCTCGAAATGACCCCACCACAATACAGGTCGCGGTTTGACCCGCGATCGGTCCGCAACCCGACCCGCTATCACGCAAAAACTCTTGTTCCCCGATCCGGAACAATCTCACTAATCAAGTTACGAAAACCTAGTGGTCTTCTTAGCTCAACTACCCTCTTTCATACCACATTACTCAGGGACTTATCACACAAACATATCTCACGTGTACTATGCACTCCGATAAAGGTCAATATAAAATAAATCTTTTACTCGAGATGGCCTTACCTCTAAGGTCTCCACGTATAACATTCTAAGGCTCACACTTTCCTTATCCCCAATCTTACCCTTTTAACTAACCATGATTTCAAATCACACTTTGCACAAATGCTATCAGAACATAACACTTAAGATATACTCATCTTACATACTAATCTCTAGAGGGTTAAAGATATACCTGTATCTACTGCTTCACTTCCCCTTTGTCGTTCTAATCAATCCTGCCCCGTAGGGCGCATAGCTAGGGAAGGTGATTAACTAGCCACTGATCCCGAAGGCTGAGTCTCTACGTCCGCGCCACCTCTAGTCGGACAATTTCTCGCAAAATGGCCCTGCTGGCCGCAAGCATAACAAGCACCAACAAAAAAAACGGCATCCCCCGAGGTGACGTCTGCCACACTGTGAATACTGAGGAAAACTGAATCCGGCTGGCTGGAACCTACGTGGTTCTGCGAACTAGCAGCCCTGGAGCTCTGACCAACTCCTACATAACCCGAACGTCCTGAAGTCTGTGGAGGACCACTCTGCACTGGCGGAGGTGCGTATTCAGTCTGCTGCTGAGGCGATTTGCCTCGAAAGTTATCAAAGGACCTGTTACGGCCTCTTTTGCTGATCCTTGATTAATCTGTCGATCTCTACGTTTCTCAGCCTGCTGCGCATAAGCCCGTACGCAGGCCATGCTCAAGCCTGACTGAAGAGCTACTCTTGCACAACCCTCTCTTAGATAGTCATCATGACTCGTGATAAATCGGTATATAATATACTCTCAGGTAGCTACATCCTTAGCTAGTACAAGGGTCGTCTCTTTGCAATCTATACTTTACCTCGGTCGTGGGCGAAGGTTCAACTATCATGGCGCGATGAGCTATTGCCGCTGTGCTAAACTCTGCAGGGGTCAGCGACGTAGCAGAACTCCCCGAATGAAGCACCACCCCAGGTGATGATTGGGCCTGTGCACTAGTAACCCTCTGTGCTCTACTCACAGCTCCCTCGGCTGCCTTGCCCATCTGGGCCCGGTTGCCTTACGCGGAGGCATAACGGTAAGGGAAAGAAATACGTTAGAGGGGTCCAACTTATAACACAGCTCTAAGCACGATCTCAGAGTGAGAAGAATGGAAACCAATCCTAAATATCCTATAGCCTCCTGATTATTGGTGTGGTGCACAACACACCGATAATCAAGACTCTACTAGATACGGTCTGTAGACACTTTCCGAGGATTAACTGCTCTGATACCACTTTTGTCACGAACCAACCGGGCGTGGATCGTGCCTTACCGGGCACCCGAAGACATATATCGAGTAATCGTGAGAATATAAAACACAACATGAAACAATGTAGAAGAGACACGGTTTATCGAAGAAAAGTTGCCTTTGGCATATATATAAAAACTTAAATCGACGATTACATCCTTTTTACAAACTCGCCACAACAAGATTACTGCACCTCTAAGAATGATATAACAACAATGGCGGGATGTGGCCCGCCATACCACGAATGTAAGTACCTACAACGACAGGGGACTATACCAAAGATAAGCCTCCGAAGAAACGGAGCTTCCCAAAACGCTGAACAGTGATCCTAAGAGCGGGGATCAACGACTGGTGTACCTGTCACGACCCGAACCCCGGGCCCGTGACTGGTGCCCTACCTGGGCACCCTTCTACCTTAACAACTAAGTAAACTGCGGAAATTAAATAACACCTCTTTTTTTTTTCTTATAAAACCAATCGTACGTGCAAGGGCAAAGCCGACCAGGCTGCCATATAATATACATAACGAAATACACTACACCGCATACGAGTCCAATCCCACACATGAATACGCACCTCTAAGAGTTATCTTGAACTATGACGGACAAGGCCCGCTACCACGGCATAAAAGCCCGAATCGAAAGAACTCATACCAAAAGATAAACTCCCAATGTAGGAGCTATCCAAAACTCACGGCGGTCCTACACTGCCGATCACCAAATCTGCGTACCTAAACTCGCGGCGTGACGCAGCCCAAGGAGGTCGATGAAGAATGTACCAAGTATGTGAAACGATGAAATCGTAATGAAATCATAATAGTCTAAACAAAGCAGAGACATGTATGATAGCAACCTACGGTCACAACACATGCGATCATAACAAGTCGTGACGCGTGCCTCAAGTCATTTCTAAAGTATAACCATGGGTCTCACGCCCATAATATCAATCATGCCCGTGGAATCCTTCCTCACTGCCGGCAGTCCGTGATATAATATAACACCAATTAGGCATACATGAACACCAAGTCCCACCGGTGGTATAGCGTCTTGGGGGTTTACCCCTCACTTATACTCTTACCCTGGAGAAGGAGGTAAAGCAGGTGGTATAGCATCTTGGGGGTTTACCCCTCACTTATACTCTTACCCTGGAGAAGGTGGTAAAGCATCTTGGGGGTTTACCCCTCACTTATACTCTTACCCTATCTCAACCGACCATCAAACAAAACAAGCAGGGGGTATAATGTCTTGGGGGTTTATCCCTCACTTATACTCTTACCCTGGAGAAGGTGGTAAAGCATCTTGGGGGTTTACCCCTCACTTATACTCTTACCCTATCTCGACCGATCACAAACAAAGCGAAGCACTACCATGTCTTCTATAAAAATCCGGGAATTTAACCCAAGTACTACAAATAACGGAAGCATACCCGTGGAATCCCACATCACTGTCGGTACGTCCAAGTAACTTATAACAAGACAGCCGACCCTCCAACCGAGAGTCGCGACAACTTAATAAACATAATCCTTGCACTCAAAGGCTATCGCCAGCACACATAGGAAATTCTCAATTAATCAAGCCAAGGTACATATCAAGGCACACATAGAATAATTCTCATTTAACAAGCCAAAGTACTTACCAAGGCACAAATGGACAAATTCTCAATTTATCAAGCCAAAGTACTAATCAAGGCACACTTAGACAAATTCTCAATTTATCAAGCCAAAGTACTAATCAAGGCATCACATAGAATTATTCTCATTTAACAAGCCAAAGTACTTATCAAGGCATCACATAGAATTATTCTCATTTAACAAGCCAAAGTACTACGTACGTACATTCTTTTCAAGAGACTCATTTTTGTGTAATACCCCAAGATACTAACACCCGTAGTATCAAGGTGTGTCTATTTTTCAAAGTAAGTTACTATACTTTTAGAAACTCATTTCAAAGCTTGAAACCAAGTAACTTCAAATTTTTACAATCTAGGAAACTTATGCACATTAATCAAAATAGACAACTTTCTAAACCTTCCATAAAGCCGTTATAACCAACTTCCCATAAAGCCGTTATAACCCTTTATGGTTTTTAGACAATTTCATTCTTCTTATAACTAAGAGACTTATACTTAAAACCAAGTATCACAAACTTTCAAATCGAGTCTCTTAACTTTCAAAATACTTCGAGTCTCTTAATATTTAGAAAACAAGTTTCTTCTACTTTTAAACCTCAAGTAACTCACACCTTTAAAACAAGTTACTTCTCTTAAATCATGTCATTTCTCCTCTCTTAAAACAATTAAGTAAATCACTCCTTTAACTCCCCTAAAGTCATTACAACAACCCTTAGGTTTTGGAACTAAGGCACTAGCCAAAGGTTTGGGAACCACTTCCTTTTCAAGACTACATGCACTTTAAGTAAAATACTTTCACTTTTAAGAATCCAAACTTCACTAAGGAAATGGATTATACAACTTACAATTTAAACATCAAAGTACAATCAAGGAGTACATAGAGCGAATTCTATTTTAGGCAATCCAAATACAACCAAGGAATGGATCATTTAAGGAGTAGAACTTACTTTCTTTATCTTAAGGAATCATGCTAGAAGAGGAGATAGTTCACATACCTTTTCGCTAAATCCACAAGCTGCCGAATACGCGTGCGTAGAAGTGTCAACCTAAAATGTTCACAAAAAGACTATCAACTTCAAGACTCTAACGAATAATAATAATAAGTATAAGGTCTCTAATTCTACGGAAAATCGGGCAAGACGCCCTTTGTTTCTACTCACTTTGCCACCTTTTCAAGGTCGAATACAATAACCAACACGCCACCTTTAAGGCTCCAAAAACAACCAAACAAAGGGGATTACACGCCTTACAATACGTGTAAAATTCCGCCCATAATTCATACGAAATAGCCCCATAAGCTAGCCATTCTCGGCCTACATGAATAATAAAACTAAGTCATTTACAATACTTTTCCTATTCCAATTTCTAAGTTATAACATGTTATATAGTTATAAACCACTTCAACAACTACAATTTCGTTCTTTTTTACAACATGCGACTTTACTAATAATCGACTTGAATTGAAATCTTAGGGCTAACATGCTAGTTTTGGATTTAGGGTTCCAATAGCCAAAACACAAATCCAACTACATAATATATAACTCATGCTTGCTAATAACCATAGCTACAATCAATAAGTAAACTTAATTGCTAAACGACAAAATTTATACCTTTCCAAGCCTTTAAAATTTCCAAGATTCAAAGTCGCGCCTTAGCAATTCTTAGCTCCTTTCCTTAGGTTCCAATCCGCTCAAGCACTCCTTGAGGCCTATGAAGAACCCATCTTCAAGTTTCAACTTCAAAGTTGAAGAACTCCTTCGGTTTCGCCTTGCGACTAACGTGAAAATGCGTTTTTCCAAATCTTTCTATTGAGATATCCTTACAACACTCTTAGGAACCTTGGTTTAAAGTCTTGTGGACAAAGGAACAAAACTACAAATTTTTTTGTGTGCAAAGTGCTTGAACCCGAGAGCACACTTGAAGAACAAAGTGGTGTGAAATTTTTTCTAAGTGTTTAAGACTAGTCTTGCACTAGTGTAGTGAATATATAACACATTGGATGGCTTAGATAATAACACTTGTTAAAATTGGAGGGAAGAGATCAAGCCAAGTGTCCTCGACTTAGTCAACAATATCAAGCTCTATTATTAGCAAGACTTGGTCATCCTAACATTGGCCAAATGACCATAATACCCCTTACTAATTTCGTCCAACACCACATGTGGGAGTGCCACGTGTCGCCCTCTCATTCGTCCACAAAATTCCGTAACCCTCGTGGGCCCCGCAAAACGTAAAATTCCTCGGGTGGGCCCCACGTGACCAAATCCGTAAAAAATAGATTTCCATAATATTAATAAGTTCCATATTCTTCAAATAATACATTTTGAGAATCCAATTCTCAACAACGAACATTTTTCCTTTCCGACGTTCGGAAGATTTTCCGTCGGAAAAACAATTCTTCCTTTCGGACTAATTCCAAGTCTTGATTCCTTACGTACATTATCTTATACATGTCCTGGACATACGGGGTGTAACATTCTTCCCCCCTTAGAAACATTCGTCCTCGAATGTTCTTAGTCGGTTGCCAAGCTATACAAACTCCGGCATAAACTCTATACTATAACTATCAATCAAAACATGCACAAGACTAACGATGTCACACATGGACACCACAAAACATATGTGAACATAATAATGGACCTTCCGTACGTGGTCCCTTCTCACAAATCTCGAAGGTTACTGTCTTCCCAAACACGGGATCCTTAGAGGTTCCTTTCTTTCCTTACTTGTCATACTTTCTCGTACTTTCAAACTCATCTAGTACACGTACAAAATCTCAAATTTTGTTTCTCTTCTCCAATCCTTGGAGTCACTACCCAAACTTGGCCATATAGTTACTTACATTCCCGTTAAGGTTCTTCTCGATCCTTACGATCTAGTTCGATGGAACACATCCACGAACTTGTACAACGATCAACTAGACTTGGGCCTAGCACCTCGTGACCCTATCACATAGAGGACCATTTATAAGCGACATCACCCGATTCCACACTGGTGACCGAAATGAGTCCATAACCACTCTCATCGTCACCCTTAACTTCTCATTCTTAGTCTGAAATAAATCTCTCTCTTATCTCAAGGTACTTCTCACCCTATCCTCCCATTCACTAGAGGTTCGTCACATAAGCCAAAGTATTTCTACTGTACATCCTTCCCTATCGGTCTCACACTGTTACGGGGTAATTACTAATTGTGAACTCTACACAACTATAGTCTCAGTTCACTTATCATTCCTGTCAACATTCTTAACTTTTCACTTTACTAATCAAAGTATCTCTACCTCTGGGGTACTATCACTTTACAACTCTAGCAACAAAGGGAAAACATATACGCTAGGGTAAAATCTGAATCTATCAACACACGTATGATTCAAAAGAATCGAAATATACCTGTAACCCCGTGCGATGTCACCTCCTGATCCTGCCCAGTAGTCGCGTCATCTATGCGGTTCGAAGGACCGCCAGAACTATAAACTCCACCCTGACCTCTACCACGGCTGGCTAACATCTGAACACCCTCGCAGAGAGCATGCAGTGCGGAGGAAGGAACCAACCATCGGCCTCATAAGGTGAGCCACCTCACGGTGCCCTTCTAAAAGGACATACCCTCGTGATATGGCGGACGGCCACAATAATAACAAACACACTGTGCGAGCGGCATTTCCCCAAATGACGCTTACTACAATGGAAACACTGAGGAATAAGTGGCCTCGACTGAGAAAATCCCCTGCTCCTTTGAGCACCTCGACCCCTGGAGCTCGGACCGGCTCCTAAATACCTTGTGGGATCAAATCTCCCACCTGTGAGCTGCGGGGGTATGTACTGGGTAGGCTGGGACGAATATCTCACTCGGCGAGGGCACTCGTCCAAAAACTCACCGGATAACCAACCGGTCTAGCCTCTTACGCAGATCTCGCGTTGGCCCTCTACCTCTGTACACACATGCATGCTTGGCGAATAACCTCTGCTGAGAAAATGTAGCACCGCTATCTTGGTCAATAACATAATGGCTTCCTTCATGACCTAAAGTCTTCCCTAGCGAAGCGTAGGCTCGTGCCGTGGTCTCAAAACTGGCGCAGAAGAACTTCATGCGTGGTACAACATCTGGTATACCCTGTGCACAAGCCCTATCAACTCTCTGAGTCTGACTAGTAGCTCCTGCTACTCCTTTGCCCTTCTGGGCGGCTGTTGCCCTCCTGGGAGGCATAACTGTAACACAAAATTACGTCAGAGAGGAATTATCTTACTAACACAGCTCTAGGGCACGATCTTAGAGTGAGAAGAATGGAACTCAACTCCTAAATGTCATGTAGCCTCCTGTTTATGGGTGTGGCGCACAACACACCGATAATCAAGACTCTACTAGACACGGTCTGTAGACATTCCGAGGATCGCTCTCGATACCACTCTGTCACGACCGAACCGGGGCGTGGTGGTGCCTACAGGCACCCTTCTACCTTAACAACTAAGTAAACTGCGGAAATTAAATAACACCTCTTTTTTTTTTCCTATAAAACCAATCGTACGTGCAAGGGCAAAGCCGACCAGGCTGCCATATAATATACATAACGAAATACACTACACCGCATACGAGTCCAATCCACACATGAATACAGACCTCTAAGAGTTATCTTGAACTATGACGGACAAGGCCGCCGTACATCTAATCGTACAAAAGCACATCGAAAGAACTTATACAAAAAGATAAACTCCCGAACAGAAGGAGCTATCCAAAAACTCTGAGCAGGGTCCTACACCTGCCGATCACCAAACTGCGTACCTAAACCTGCGGCATGAACGCAGCCGAAAGGAGGTCGACGGAAGAATGTACCAAGTATGTGAAAGCGATGAAATCGTAATGAAATCATAATAGTCTAAACAAAACAGGAGACATATATGATAGCCAACCTACAGTGCACAACACATAAGCAGTCATAACAAGTCAGGGACGCATGCCCTCAAGTCATTTCTAAAGTATAACCATGGGTCTCACGCCCATAATATCAATCATGCCCGTGGAATCCTTCCTCACTGCCGGCAGTCCGTGATATAATATAACACCAATTAGGCATACATGAACACCAAGTCCCACCGGTGGTATAGCGTCTTGGGGGTTTACCCCTCACTTATACTCTTACCCTGGAGAAGGAGGTAAAGCAGGTGGTATATCATCTTGGGGGTTTACCCCTCACTTATACTCTTACCCTGGAGAAGGTGGTAAAGCATCTTGGGGGTTTACCCCTCACTTATACTCTTACCCTATCTCAACCGACCATCAAACAAAACAAGCAGGGGGTATAATGTCTTGGGGGTTTACCCCTCACTTATACTCTTACCCTGGAGAAGGTGGTAAAGCATCTTGGGGGTTTACCCCTCACTTATACTCTTACCCTATCTCGTGGCCGTCAAACAAAAGCGAAGCACTACCATGTCTTCTATAAAAATCCAGAATTTAACCCAAGTACTACAAATAACTAAGCATACGTGGAATCCACATCAGCACGATGCGTCAGTAACTTATAACAAGACAGCCGACCCTCCAACCGAGAGTCGCGGCAACTTAATAAAACATAATCCTTGCACTCAAAGGCTATCGCCAGCACACATAGGAAATTCTCAATTAATCAAGCCAAGGTACTTATCAAGGCACACATAGAATAATTCTCATTTAACAAGCCAAAGTACTTACCAAGGCACAAATGGACAAATTCTCAATTTATCAAGCCAAAGTACTAATCAAGGCACACTTAGACAAATTCTCAATTTATCAAGCCAAAGTACTAATCAAGGCATCACATAGAATTATTCTCTTTTAACAAGCCAAAGTACTTATCAAGGCATCACATAGAATTATTCTCATTTAACAAGCCAAAGTACTACGTACGTACATTCTTTTCAAGAGACTCCTTTTTGTGTAATACCCCAAGATACTAACACCCGTAGTATCAAGGTGTGTCTATTTTTCAAAGTAAGTTACTATACTTTTAGAATCTCATTTCAAAGCTTGAAACCAAGTAACTTCAAATTTTTACAATCTAGGAAACTTATGCACATTAATCAAAATAGACAACTTTCTAAACCTTCCATAAAGCCGTTATAACCAACTTCCCATAAAGCCGTTATAACCCTTTATGGTTTTTAGACAATTTCATTCTTCTTATAACTCAGAGACTTATACTTAAAACCAAGTATCACAAACTTTCAAATCGAGTCTCTTAACTTTCAAAATACTTCGAGTCTCTTAATATTTAGAAAACAAGTTTCTTCTACTTTTAAACCTCAAGTAACTCACACCTTTAAAACAAGTTACTTCTCTTAAATCATGTCATTTCTCCTCTCTTAAAACAATTAAGTAAATCACTCCTTTAACTCCCCTAAAGTCATTACAACAACCCTTAGGTTTTGGAACTAAGGCACTAGCCAAAAGGTTTGGGAACCACTTCCTTTTCAAGACTACATGCACTTTAAGTAAAATACTTTCACTTTTTAAGAATCCAAACTTCACTAAGGAAATGGATTATACAACTTACAATTTAAACATCAAAGTACAATCAAGGGAGTACATAGAACGAATTCTATTTTAGGCAATCCAAATACAACCAAGGAATGGATCATTTAAGGAGTAGAACTTACTTTCTTTATCTTAAGGAATCATGCTAGAAGAGGAGATAGTTCACATACCTTTTCGGCTAAATCCACAAGCTAAGCCGAATACGCCGTACGTAGAAGTGTCAACCTATAATGTTCACAACAAGACTATCAACTTCTAGTCTCTAACGTAGAATAATACTAAGTATACGGTCTCTAATTCTACGGAAAATCGGGCAGCACGTCCTTTGTTTCTACTCACTTTGCCACCTTTTTCGAGGTCGAATACAATAACCAACACGCCACCTTTAAGGCTCCAAAAAAACAACCAAACAAAGGGGATTACACGCCTTACAATACGTGTAAAATTCCGCCCCATAATTCATACGAAATAGCCCCATAAGCTAGCCATTCTCGGCCAACATGAATAATAACACTAAGTCCTTTACAATCCTTTTCCAAATCCAAGTTCTAAGGTCTAACATGTTATATAGTTATAAACCACTTCAACAACTACAATTTCCTTCTTTTTTACAACATGCGACGACTTTACTAATAATCGACTTGAATTGAAATCTTAGGGCTAACATGCTAGTTTTCGGATTTAGGGTTCCAATAGCCAAAACACAAATCCAACTACATAATATATAACTCATGCTTGCTAATAACCATAGCTACAATCAATAAGTAAACTTAATTGCTAAAACGACAAAATTTATACCTTTCCAAGCCTTTAAAATTTCCAAGATTCAAAGTCGCGCCTTAGCAATTCTTAGCTCCTTTCCTTAGGTTCCAATCCGCTCCAAGCACTCCTTAGAGGCCTATGAAGAACCCATCTTCAAGTTTCAACTTCAAAGTTGAAGAACTCCTTCGGTTTCCGCCTTGCGACTAACGTGAAAATGCGTTTTTTCCGAAATCTTTCTATTGAGATATCCTTACAACACTCTTAGGAACCTTGGTTTAAAGTCTTGTGGACAAAGGAACAAAACTACAAATTTTTTTGTGTGCAAAGTGCTTGAACCCGAGAGCACACTTGAAGAACAAAGTGGTGTGAAATTTTTCTAAGTGTTTAAGACTAGTCTTGCACTAGTGTAGTGAATATATAACACATTGGATGGCTTAGATAATAACACTTGTTAAAATTGGAGGGAAGAGATCAAGCCAAGTGTCCCTTGGACTTAGTCAACAATATCAAGCTCTATTATTAGCAAGACTTGGTCATCCTAACATTGGCCAAATGACCATAATACCCCTTACTAATTTCGTCCAACACCACATGTGGGAGTGCCACGTGTCGCCCTCTCATTCGTCCACAAAATTCCGTAACCCTCGTGGGCCCCGCAAAACGTAAAATTCCTCGGGTGGGCCCCACGTGACCAAATCCGTAAAAAAATAGATTTCCATAATATTAATAAGTTCCATATTCTTCAAATAATACATTTTGAGAATCCAATTCTCAACAACGAACATTTTTCCTTTCCGACGTTCGGAAGATTTTCCGTCGGAAAAACAATTCTTCCTTTCGGACTAATTCCAAGTCTTGATTCCTTACGTACATTATCTTATACATGTCCTGGACATACGGGGTGTAACATTCTTCCCCCCTTAGAAACATTCGTCCTCGAATGTTCTTAGTCGGTTGCCAAGCTATACAAACTCCGGCATAAACTCTATACTATAACTATCAATCAAAACATGCACAAGACTAACGATGTCACACATGGACACCACAAAACATATGTGAACATAATAATGGACCTTCCGTACGTGGTCCCTTCTCACAAATCTCGAAGGTTACTGTCTTCCCAAACACGGGATCCTTAGAGGTTCCTTTCTTTCCTTACTTGTCATACTTTCTCGTACTTTCAAACTCATCTAGTACACGTACAAAATCTCAAATTTTGTTTCTCTTCTCCAATCCTTGGAGTCACTACCCAAACTTGGCCATATAGTTACTTACATTCCCGTTAAGGTTCTTCTCGATCCTTACGATCTAGTTCCAGTGGAACACATCCACGAACTTGTACAACGATCAACTAGACTTGGGCCTAGCACCCTCGTGACCCTATCACATAGCGGGACCATTCATAACTGACATCACCCGATTCCACACTACCGGCTGACCCGAAATGAGTCCATAACCCGACTCATCGTCACCCTTAACTTCTCATTCTTAGTCTGAAATAAATCTCTCTCTTATCTCAAGGTACTTCTCACCCTATCCTCCCATTCACTAGAGGTTCGTCACATAAGCCAAAGTATTTCTACTGTACATCCTTCCCTATCGGTCTCACATATTGCATGGTAATTACTACTTGTGAACTCTACACAACTATAGTCTCAGTTCACTTATCATTCCTGTCAACATTCTTAACTTTTCACTTTACTAATCAAAGTATCTCTACCTCTGGGGTACTATCACTTTACAACTCTAGCAACAAAGGGAAAACATATACGCTAGGGTAAAATCTGAATCTATCAACACACGTATGATTCAAAAGAATCGAAATATACCTGTAACCCCGTGCGATGTCACCTCCTGATCCTGCCCAGTAGTCGCGTCATCTATGCGGTTCGAAGGACCGCCAGAACTATAAACTCCACCCTGACCTCTACCACGGCTGGCTAACATCTGAACACCCTGCCCTGGGGAACGCACAGCTGCGGAGGAAAGGGAACCAACCATCGGCCTCATAGGCTGAGCCACCTCACCGGTGCCCCTTCTAAAAGGACATACCCTCAGTATATGGCCCGGACGGCCACAATAATAACAAACACCTGTGCCAAGACGGCATTTCCCCAAATGACGCTTACTACAATGGAAACACTGAGGAATAAGTGGCCTCGACTGAGAAAATCCCCTGCTCCTTTGAGAACCTCGACCCCTGGAGCTCGGACCGGCTCCTAAATACCTTGTGGGATCAAATCTCCCACCTGTGAGCTGCGGGGGTATGTACTGGGTAGGCTGGGACGAATATCTCACTCGCTGCTGAGGCAGCTCGTCCAAAAACTCACCGGGATAACCAACCGGTCTAGCCCTCTTACGCAGATCTCCGCGTTGGCCCTCTACCCTCTGTACACTGCATGCTTGGCGAATAACCTCCTGCTGAGGAAACTGTAGCACTGCTATCTTGGTCAATAACATAATGGCTTCCTTCATGACCCTAAAGTCTTCCCCTAACTGAGAAACTGTAGGCTCTGGTGCTGTGGTCTCAAAACCTGGCGCAGAAGAACTCGCCGACTGTGGTACAACATCTGGTATACCCTGTGCACAAGCCCTATCAACTCTCTGAGTCTGACTAGTAGCTCCTGCTACTCCTTTGCCCTTCTGGGCGGCTGTTGCCCTCCTGGGAGGCATAACTGTAACACAAAATTACGTCAGAGAGGAATTATCTTACTAACACAGCTCTAGGGCACGATCTTAGAGTGAGAAGAATAGAACCCAACTCCTAAATGTCATGTAGCCTCCTGTTTATGGGTGTGGCGCGCAACACACCGATAATCAAGACTCTACTAGACACGGTCTGTAGACATTCCGAGGACTGACTGCTCTGATACCACTCTGTCACGACCCGAACCCCGGGCCCGTGACTGGTGCCCTACCTGGGCACCCTTCTACCTTAACAACTAAGTAAACTGCGGAAATTAAATAACACCTCTTTTTTTTTCTTATAAAACCAATCGTACGTGCAAGGGCAAAGCCGACCAGGCTGCCATATAATATACATAACGAAATACACTACACCGTACATGAGTCCAATCCCACACATGAATACAGACCTCTAAGAGTTATACTGAACTATGACGGGACAAGGCCCATGCGTACCAGATCGTACAAAAGGTGGCCGAAAGAACTCATACCAAAAAGATAAACTCCCGAATGAAGGAGCTATCCAAAACTCGAGCGGTCCTACACTGCCGATCACCAAGCTGCATTACCTAAACTCGCGGCATGAACGCAGCCCCGAAGAGTCGATGCGAAGAATGTACCAAGTATGTGAAACATGAAATCGTAATGAAATCATAATAGTCTAAACAAAGCAGAGACATATATGATAGCCAACCTACAGCTGTGACACATAAGCGATCATAACAAGTCGTGGACGCGTGCCTCAAGTCATTTCTAAAGTATAACCATGGGTCTCACGCCCATAATATCAATCATGCCGTGGAATCCTTCCTCATCGCGGTCCGTGATATAATATAACACCAATTAGGCATACATGAACACCAAGTCCCACCGTGGTATAGCGTCTTGGGGTTTACCTCACTTATACTCTTACCACTGGAGAAGGAGGTAAAGCGGTGGTATATCATCTTGGGGGTTTACCCCTCACTTATACTCTTACCCTGGAGAAGGTGGTAAAGCATCTTGGGGGTTTACCCCTCACTTATACTCTTACCCTATCTCAACCGACCATCAAACAAAACAAGCAGGGGGTATAATGTCTTGGGGGTTTACCCCTCACTTATACTCTTACCCTGGAGAAGGTGGTAAAGCATCTTGGGGGTTTACCCCTCACTTATACTCTTACCCTATCTCGACCGGCCGTCAAACAAAACAGAAGCACTACCATGTCTTCTATAAAAATTCGGGAATTTAACCCAAGTACTACAAATAACGGAAGCATACTCGTGGAATCCCACATCACTGTCAGTACGTCCAAGTAACTTATAACAAGACAGCCGACCCTCCAACCGAGAGTCGCGGCAACTTAATAAAACATAATCCTTGCACTCAAAGGCTATCGCCAGCACACATAGGAAATTCTCAATTAATCAAGCCAAGGTACTTATCAAGGCACACATAGAATAATTCTCATTTAACAAGCCAAAGTACTTACCAAGGCACAAATGGACAAATTCTCAATTTATCAAGCCAAAGTACTAATCAAGGCACACTTAGACAAATTCTCAATTTATCAAGCCAAAGTACTAATCAAGGCATCACATAGAATTATTCTCATTTAACAAGCCAAAGTACTTATCAAGGCATCACATAGAATTATTCTCATTTAACAAGCCAAAGTACTACGTGACGTTCTTTTCAAGAGACTCCTTTTTGTAATACCCCAAGATACTAACACCCGTAGTATCAAGGTGTGTCTATTTTTCAAAGTAAGTTACTATACTTTTAGAAACTCATTTCAAAGCTTGAAACCAAGTAACTTCAAATTTTTACAATCTAGGAAACTTATGCACATTAATCAAAATAGACAACTTTCTAAACCTTCCATAAAGCCGTTATAACCAACTTCCCATAAAGCCGTTATAACCCTTTATGGTTTTTAGACAATTTCATTCTTCTTATAACTAAGAGACTTATACTTAAAACCAAGTATCACAAACTTTCAAATCGAGTCTCTTAACTTTCAAAATACTTCGAGTCTCTTAATATTTAGAAAACAAGTTTCTTCTACTTTTAAACCTCAAGTAACTCACACTTTAAAACAAGTTACTTCTCTTAAATCATGTCATTTCTCCTCTCTTAAAACAATTAAGTAAATCACTCCTTTAACTCCCCTAAAGTCATTACAACAACCCTTAGGTTTTGGAACTAAGGCACTAGCCAAAAGGTTTGGGAACCACTTCCTTTTCAAGACTACATGCACTTTAAGTAAAATACTTTCACTTTTTAAGAATCCAAACTTCACTAAGGAAATGGATTATACAACTTACAATTTAAACATCAAAGTACAATCAAGGAGTACATAGAACGAATTCTATTTTAGAAATCCAAATACAACCAAGGAATGGATCATTTAAGGAGTAGAACTTACTTTCTTTATCTTAAGGAATCATGCTAGAAGAGGAGATAGTTCACATACCTTTTCGCTAAATCCACAAGCTGCGAATACGCCGTACGTAGAAGTGTCAACCTATAATGTTCACAACAAGACTATCAACTTCTAGTCTCTAACGTAGAATAATACTAAGTATACGGTCTCTAATTCTACGGAAAATCGGCGACGCGTCCTTTGTTTCTACTCACTTTGCCACCTTTTTCAAGGTCGAATACAATAACCAACACGCCACCTTTAAGGCTCCAAAAAAACAACCAAACAAAGGGGATTACACGCCTTACAATACGTGTAAAATTCCGCCCCATAATTCATACGAAATAGCCCCATAAGCTAGCCATTCTCGGCCAACATGAATAATAACACTAAGTCCTTTACAATCCTTTTCCAAATCCAAGTTCTAAGGTCTAACATGTTATATAGTTATAAACCACTTCAACAACTACAATTTCCTTCTTTTTACAACATGCGACTTTACTAATAATCGACTTGAATTGAAATCTTAGGGCTAACATGCTAGTTTTCGGATTTAGGGTTCCAATAGCCAAAACACAAATCCAACTACATAATATATAACTCATGCTTGCTAATAACCATAACTACAATCAATAAGTAAACTTAATTGCTAAAACGACAAAATTTATACCTTTCCAAGCCTTTAAAATTTCCAAGATTCAAAGTCGCGCCTTAGCAATTCTTAGCTCCTTTCCTTAGGTTCCAATCCGCTCCAAGCACTCCTTAGAGGCCTATGAAGAACCCATCTTCAAGTTTCAACTTCAAAGTTGAAGAACTCCTTCGGTTTCCGCCTTGCGACTAACGTGAATATGCGTTTTTTCAGTAATCTTTCTATTGAGATATCCTTACAACACTCTTAGGAACCTTGGTTTAAAGTCTTGTGGACAAAGGAACAAAACTACAAATTTTTGTGTGCAAAGTGCTTGAACCGAGCACACTTGAAGAACAAAGTGGTGTGAAATTTTTTCTAAGTGTTTTAGAATAGTCTTGCACTAGTGTTGTGTATATATTACACATTGGATGGCTGAGATAATAACACTTGTTATAATTGGAGGGAAGAGATCAAGCCAAGTGTCCTCGACTTAGTCAACAATATCAAGCTCTATTATTAGCAAGACTTGGTCATCCTAACATTGGCCAAATGACCATAATACCCCTTACTAATTTCGTCCAACACCACGTGTGGGAGTGCCACGTGTCTCCTCTCATTCGTCACAAAATTCGTAACCCTCGTGGGCATAAAGCGTAAAATTCCTCGGGTGGGCCCACGTGACCAAATCCGTAAAAATAGATTTCCATAATATTAATAAGTTCCATATTCTTCAAATAATACATTTTGAGAATCAATTCTCAACAACGAACATTTTCCTTTCCGACGTTCGGAAGATTTTCGTCGGAAAAACAATTCTTCCTTTCGGGCTAATTCCAAGTCTTGATTCCTTACGACATTATCTTATACATGTCCTGGACATACGGTGTAATAAGCCTCTACTGCGGCATGAACGCGGCCCAGGAGGTCGATCTAACAGTACCAAGTATGTGAAACTAAAAATCAGTAAATGAAATCATAGTAGTCTATATAAAGCAGAGATATGTATGATAACCAAACTACAGTTCACAATAATATTATCAGTCATTTCAAGTCAGAGACTCACGCCCTCAAAGTCATCACTCAAATAAAACAATGGGACTCACGCCCACAACATCAATCATGCCGTGGAATACCTTCCGCCACCGGCGATCTATGATATAAAAGCACCAAGGAATACACATGAACACCAGGTCCCACCTGTGTCATAATAAAGCCGTACGGGGTAAGTACGAAGGCATAGCTGACTACTAACACCCACGGTACCAACGAGGTCATAAACTGTATCACGAGATCTGTCTAGACCGCCACATGATCGGCCGCCACTCGCCTGTTATACCCGTATTTCCAGTATGCGTGGGAATACGTCTAAATCTAGCCTTAAAGATTAGGCCAAGTTCGAAATTGTGCACAACTCGCTTAAAGAATCGTTTCGACGAAACGTTTCCACGACTTTCGTAGGAAAATTCCGCTATGCCATTACTATTTTTTGCGGATTTTTCAGACGAAACATTTTGGACCAACGGGAGGGCGACACTTGGCACCCTCCCATTGATGGACTTGAATCGTCCATTGGACGAAAATGGAGAGGTTGGGCACGTTTTTTGTGCCTTGCACAAAGTCAAGGAGTTGGTAGGATATTTGTGTTTAGTTAATCCTCACCCTACACTTGCCTTGCACTTGTCTTCATCTTGGCCATTGGTTGGCCAAGGCTTGAGCTATAAATACCCCCCTTTAGATGAAGAATTCTTCATCCACAAAGTTGTCTTCCAAGTCTAAAAATCCTCTCCTCTCCCTTAGCCTTTCGTCCAACACCTCCCCTCAGGTGAGTTGGCGAGGGCCTACCCCTAGCCTAGCCGAAATCTACCCCCCTCCCTTGGTAGAAAAGTTGTCTTCTAGTATTGTTATAATGCCCAAAATACCCTAGCCCAAATCCCTTAGTCCTTTGTAGGAGTTGTAAAGAACTTCTAAGGTTTCTTGGAGCTACCGGAGCGTACAACTTAGGAGCTAAACCTTGCTCAGGCGCGACTTTATCTAGGATACTATTGGGCTTACCGAGGTAACTAATCCTAACCCTCTTTTGAATTAGAGAATACTTACTGTAGTAGTATTAGAATAAGTATTAAATACTTAGAAGAATATCACAGAATAGAATTGAACTGTTACCACAGTAGAAGGGTTTAAAAGAAGAATAATCAAAACTGTACTCACATAGGACTGTTTTCACAGTAGACTTATATAGCTCACCGGGTAGGGAAGTGCTGCCCGACTTTCCGTAGAATTGTGAACCCTCTGTTTAGAATGACCTTCAGAGTAGTCTTTGATAGATGTCTGTGACTATTATAGGCTGACTCTCTGCGCGCGACATATTCAACTTGGCAGGTGGTTTTCACTGAGAAGGTATGTGATTCTTCCTAAAGCATGATATTTTACAATATATAGTACGGTAGACGTACATATGTTAACTGAATAATAACTACGGCAATGCCTCACGGCTTAAGCCTGAATAATACTTACGGCAATGACTCACGGCTTAAGCCTGAATAACAAAGAACTGAAAACATTTCAAAAGAATACTGAATCATTTTTAACAGAAGATAAATATTTGGTTTTTAAAACAAAAGCTTAAGAGTTATACTAGCTTTATGGGAAGTTAGGTATAACTTAAGAAGATAAAAAGGCTTACTTATTTGTTTATAAAAGCCTTGTATTGATTTTGTTAAGTGTAGTAAGATTTGTGTGATAAGTAGACATATTATGATGCTACGGGTTAGTGTCTTGAAATCTTTGTGTAAAGGGGTCATTCTTCTTTGTGCTTACGTTGTTAACCGTAAGTCCGTTGTCTTGTTATTGTATCACCTACCCTCGATCGTTATACCGAGGCTTTCCCCTTGATGCGGTCTATACGGCTATGCGGTCTGTGAGACTATGCGGAGCGGTATGCTCGTGATTGATCATTCCGGTGTTTAGCCTGATGCGGGGATTCCCTATGCGGTCCATTGAGACTATGCGGTCTTTTGAGGCTATGCGGCCGCGGAGCCTAGGCGGATGCCGGGTTGCTGCCCGATGCGAGGATACCTCATGCGGTGCGTGTGTGACCTATGCGGTGCGAAAGTCGAGGACTAGGCACGCAGAATGATACTATGGGCGATTGGCCTTGCTCGATCATTCGCGGCCTAGAATAGACACATTCTGCTTTTCCTATTATCGTTGTTGTTTGTGATGTGGCACTATGTGCAATTGAACCGATTGTATTTGTGAAAAGGTTTTAAATACTTTGATTTCATTTCGATTCTTTATAGTTTCACATACTTGGTACTGTTATCGACCTCCCGGGGTTGCGTTCATGCCGCAGTAAAGGCAAGCAGTGCTAGATCCGCATCCTTAGGATCTTTTGCGTTGGTGTCGGAGCTCCATCTTCTCCGAGGCTCTACTTTTGGGTATGATCTCCTGTATTGTAGATAGTTTTATGCGATCGAGGTATGGCGGGGCCCTGTCCCGCCATAGTTGTCTACTTCAGAGGTCAGTAGTACTATTGTGCAGTTGGGATGTAGCGCAAAACTTGATTATTTATATATGCCGAAGCGGCGTTTTCTTACATAAGTCGTGGTCTTATTTTATAAAGCTTTCTGTCTTGGTTTATATTTCCGGTTACTCGATGTATGGCTACTTGGGTGCCCCTAAGGCACCGATCCACGGGCCGGGCAGTCGTGACAAAAGTGGTATCGAGCGCTTAATCCTCGGAAAGTGTCTGAATCGTATCTAGTAAGTCTTGATTATCGGTGTGTTGTGCACCACACCAATAATCGTGAGGCTATAGGATATTTAGGATTGGTTTCCATTCTTCTCATTCCGAGATCGTGCTTTAGAGGCGTGTTATAGGTTGGACCTCTAACGTATTCCTTTCCGTATGCGATTATGCCTCCACGTAAGGCAACCGGGCGGAAGGGCAAGGCGGCCGAGGAGGCGCTAGCAGACACCCAGTCACGAGGCTCGTGCCCAGTCTATACGAGACGGCGAGTTCTATGGCCGCCCGGCCCAGCGAGACCACAGTACCACACCTCCCGTCCCACACCGGGCGGAGGAGTTAGGTACAAGAGATGCCCGGCTATTGGCTAAAGTTGTGGCCCGTCTGAGGAGAGAAGGCTGGATGCTGAGTTCAGCTCGGCTCGATCGCACCGTAGTACACCCGAGGCGTATAGTTTGAGGCTACGAGATTTCTTGAGTTGTAGCCCGCGAGTTTTACTGGTCGAGGCGGAGGATGATCCGCAGGAGTTCATCCGTCACCGCAGAGGATTATCGCGGTGATCGTGGCTTGAGGCGAGGCGTGACATTCGGTTCGCGTCGGCCGCGTGATACCGCATCGATTGGTTTGATTCATGGGAGCTTTCGGGAGAGCATGCACCTCAGCAGTATGGGATGAGTTTTGAGGCTTTCTCACACACTTCTTGCCTCCGCGGATGAGGAGGGCACGAGTGATAGATTCTTGTTCTTTGAGGCGGGGAGGGCCTTGATGAGGAGTACAATGTCGAGTTTGATTCTTTGGCTCGATATGTCCACTGCGTAGCGAGAGATGGAGGGCGGTGCATCGCTATGTCACTGGGCTAGATGATTACATGGCGAGTCTTGTGCGGGTGTGTCCTTCATCGAGCATGGACATAACCGTATGCAGCTCATGCCTGGGATGTGAGGCGTAGAGACCGCCGGGTAAGCGATATCAGCGGCAGAAGAAGGCCAAGACGGCCGGTTCTTTTGGTGGTTCGGGGTGGCGGCATCGTGAAGTCGGTTGCACCACGGCGGTAGAGCGCTCTACCTCATTTTCGATGCGGCGAGCGATCGGCGGTCGGGGCCCGGACTTGATTTCGGTAGCGAGGTGCTAACCGTTCGAGTCTGCCGGTGTGCCGTTGTGGCGAATACCATCGGGAGCCGTACTCGAGCCTTCTATACTTGTGGCGGCGAGGTTATTTCGCGAGTTTGTCCGACCGGAGCGACGCGGTAGTAGGGCCCGATCTACGAGTGCATTGCGCTTCTTCATCCCGGCGATTACTCGCCCGGGAGGTAAGGTACTCATGGACCCGGTCGCGGCAGGTCGTGGCGCGGGTCGATTCTAGCGGTCCTCAGAACCGCATTTATGCTTTGTCCAGCCGACAGGATCAGGAGGCCTCACCTGATGTCGTCACAGGTACCTTATCAGTTTTTGGGTTTGATGTGTATGCTTTGATAGATCGGGTTCTACTCTGTCCTATATATCTCCCCTTGTTGCTAGTAGGATAGGGGATAGAGCCTGAGTCCATAGACCCTTTCGAGGTAGCTACGCCGATGGTGATTCGGTGGTAGCTCGGCGGGTATATAGAGCTTGTCTGTGACCATTCTGATCGTCGGACCTAGCCGACTTGATAGAGTTGGAGATGATTGACTTCGACGTGATTATGGGGATGGATTGGCTAGCTTCTTGCTACGCCAATGTAGAAGCAGAGAGAGTAAATGCAGTTCGATTTCTGAGGCCGGTTGTTGAGTGGGAGAGCACGGTATCGCCGAGGGTAGGTTTATTTCCTACCTCAAGGCTAGGAAGATGGTGCGAGAAGGGTATATCTACCATCTCGTTCGGGTGTTTGATCTGAAGGCTGCGGTACCAGATTTTGATCGATTCGATGGTCGAAGTTCCAGTAGTGTTTCGGATGACCTCCGGGTATCCCTCCCGAGAGGAGATTGAGTTTTGTATTGACATATTGCGGACACTCGGCCTATTTCCATTCCGCCATACGAGAATGGCACTGCCGAGTTGAGAGAGTTGAAGGATCGGCTTGGAGATTTCTTTGGAGAAGGGCTTCATCGTGCCTAGTGTTTCTCCACGGGAGCGCCGGTATTGTTCGTGAAGAAGAAGGGCGGGGCTGCGCATGTGTGTTGATCTGAGCGGTGAACAAGGTGACCATTAAGAACGAATACCCCTTCCGGGATTGATGATTTGTTCGACCGGTTGCGAGTGCGAGATGTTTCTCAAGATTGATCTGCGATCGGGCTATCATCAGTGCGAGTCGAGAGGTGGATGTCCCTAGGATCAGCATTCGGGACCCGATGCGGGCATTATGAGTTCAGGTCATGTCTTTTGGGTTGACAATGCTCGTGGTATTCATGGATTTGATGAGCAGTGTTCAAACCATTTTGGACACGTTTGTGATAGTGTTCATTGATGATATATTGGTTTATTCGCTCGAGCGAGAGCATGCGAGCATTTGAGGTTGTCTTGTGATTCTCGAGACGGCGGTTATACGCCAAGTTTTCCAAATGTGAGTTTTGGTTGACTTGATGGCGTTTCTTGGGCATATTGTCGGGTGATGGCATTCGAGTGGATACGGCAAGATCGAGGCGATCGAGACTTGGCCTAGACCTACTACTCCGGCAGAGGTTCGCGATTTTACGGGCCTTGCGAGATATTATCGCGGTTCGTAGAAGTTTGCTTCTATCTGCACCATTGACTAGGGTGACTCGGAAAGCGGCCAAGTTTCGATGGATGATGCTTGTGAGCGGGGTTTCGATTCTTTGAAAGAGAGGCGGCGATCGCCCCGTTCTTACTCTTCCGGAGGTCGGATGGTTATGTCGTGTATTGTGATCGTCGGGCATCGGGTTGGGATGTGTGTTGATGCAGCATGGCGGGGTTATAGCATATGCATCCCGACGGTGAAGAAACACGAGAGGAACTACCCCCATGATTTGGAGTTAGCGGTACGTGATTCACGCTTTGAAGATCCGGAGGCACTATTTGTATGGGGTTCACGTGGATATTTATACGCACCACAAGAGCCTCAGGTATATCTTCACCAGAGGAGTGAACTTACGGCGAGACGGTGGTTAGAGTTGCTTAAGGATTACGATGTTGATATCCTGTACCACGGGAAGGCCAATGTTGTGGCGTATGCTCTTAGTCGTAGGTCGATGGGGAGCCTATCGGATGTGCGACTAGAGAGGAGGACATGGTTCGTGATTTGCATCGATTAGCGAGCCTTGGTGTCCGCTTGATTGATTACGATAGCGGTGGGGTTAGAGTTCGTGAGGTTGCGAGTCTTCCATCGTCGAGGAGGTGAAGAGGCAATTCGAGGATCCGGCTTTGATTCGATATCGTGATCTGACTCTTCGTGAGGCAAGGGTCCTTTTGAGGTAGCACTTGATGGGGTGCTAAGGTTTGAGGCGGTATGTGTTCCATATGTTTGAGACTTGGCGTGAGTTCTTGGGAAGCACACAGCGGCGTTACTCTATACATTCGGTCGACCAAGATGTACCACGACCTTAGATCTGTATTGGTGGGATGGCTTGAAGAGGGCGTTGCGAGTTCGTAGCTCGGTGCCGTGTTGTCGGCGGTGAAGGTAGAGCACGAGGCACGGTGGTTTGTTCTGACGATTGAGATCGACACGGAAGTGGGAGGTAATCAACATGGACTTCATCACAGATTACCTCGCACTCGGAGAGACATGATTCTATATGGGTTATCGTCGACGGTGTGAAATCAGCCCACTTTCTTCCGTCGGGGCGACTTTTTCGGTGAGGATTATGCGGACTTTACATCCGAAGATCGTCGATCGCATGAGTCCCTACTTGATCATATCGAGACGAGGAGCCCGGTTTACGGCTAACTTCGGAGGTCCTTCGAGGGTTTAGGGGCCTTGGTGAGCACGATGCGCATTTCATCCACGAGCAGACGGACAGCGAGCGCACTATCGGACTCTTGAGGATATCTTTGCGAGCCCGTGTTATTGACCGATGGTAGTTGGGAGGATCATTTGCCTCTAGTTGAGTTCGCATATAATAATAGCTACCACTCCAGTATTCAGATGGCGCCTTATGAGGCCTTGTATGGGAGGAAGTGCAGATCGCCTATAGGTTGGTTCGATGTGGGCGAGGTGCAGCTAGTGGGACCAGATTTGGTACAGCAAGATGGATAAGGTGAAGCTTATCCGAGAGCGGCTATTAATGACTCGAGTCGGCCAGTCGTATGCGAGATCATCGTCGTCGGCATCTTGAGTTCGAGTTCATGATTGGGTTTTCCTAAAGGTGTCACCCATGAAGGGTGTGATGAGATTCGGGAAGAAGGAAACTCGACCCTAGGTACATCGGGCGTTTGATTGTCGCGAGGTAGGCAAGGTTGCCTACGAGTTGGATCTGCCGTCCGATCTGGAGGCAGTGCATCCGGTGTTTCATGTTTCTATGCTGAGGAGATGTATCGGGGATCCATCTAGGGTACACCCGATTGACGATGTCCAGGTGACCGAGGGGTTATCGTATGAGGAGATTCCCATAGCGATAGTCGATCGTCAGGTTAGGCGTCTGCGGACGAAGGACGTGGCTTCCGTCAAAGTCTTGTGGCGGAACGAGCTCAGGGAGGAGATGACGTGGGAAGCCGAGGAGGACATGAGGCAGAAGTATCCTCACCTATTTCCCACACCTCCAGGTAATTCACTTTCCTACTTGTAAAATTTTCATTATCATTTATGCCTAAGTGTTGTTCTGTGGCCGTGTGTGGCTTTTGCAACTGTTTAAGTTGAAGAATCTTATCGTTAACTGTCTTGGGAAGGAACATTCGGGACGAATGTTTCTAAGTGGGGGAGAATGTTATACCCCGTATTTCCAGAGTATGTACGTAAGGGAATACGTACAAAAGTCTAGCCTTAAAGATTAGGCCAAGTTCGAAATTGTGCACAACTCGCTTAAAGAATCGTTTTCCGACGAAACGTTTCCACAGCTTTCGTAGGGAAAATTCCGGCTATGCCATTACTATTTTTTGCGGATTTTTCCGAGATAAACATTTTGGACCAACGGGAGGGCGACACTTGGCACCCTCCCATTGATGGACTTGAATCGTCCATTGGACGAAAATGGAGAGGTTGGGCACGTTTTTTGTGCCTTGCACAAAGTCAAGGAGTTGGTAGGATATTTGTGTTTAGTTAATCCTCACCCTACACTTGCCTTGCACTTGTCTTCATCTTGGCCATTGGTTGGCCAAGGCTTGAGCTATAAATACCCCCCTTTAGATGAAGAATTCTTCATCCACAAAGTTGTCTTCCAAGTCTAAAAATCCTCTCCTCTCCCTTAGCCTTTCGTCCAACACCTCCCCCCCCCTTGAGTGAGTTGGCCGAGGGCCTACCCCCCCTAGCCTAGCCGAAATCTACCCCCCTCCCTTGGTAGAAAAGTTGTCTTCTAGTATTGTTATAATGCCCAAAATACCCTAGCCCAAATCCCTTAGTCCTTTGTAGGAGTTGTAAAGAACTTCTAAGGTTTCTTGGAGCTACCGGAGCGTACAACTTAGGAGCTAAACCTTGCTCAGGCGCGACTTTATCTAGGATACTATTGGGCTTACCGAGGTAACTAATCCTAACCCTCTTTTGAATTAGAGAATACTTACTGTAGTAGTATTAGAATAAGTATTAAATACTTAGAAGAATATCACGAATAGAATTGAGCTGTTACCACGATAGAAGGGTTTAAAGAAGAATAATCAAAGCGTACTCACATAGAATTTGTTTTCACGATGAACTTATATAGCTCACCGGTAGGAAGTGCTGCCCGACTTTCCGTAGAATTGTGAACCCTCTGTTTAGAATGACCTTGAGTAGTCTTTGATAGATGTGCGTGACTATTATAGGTGACTCTGCGTGCGCGACATATTCAACTTGGCAGGTGGTTTTCGCTGAGAAGGTATGTGATTCTTCCTAAAGCATGATATTTTACAATATATAGTACGGTAGACGTACATATGTTAACTGAATAATAACTACGGCAATGTCTTTGACTTAAGCCTGAATAATACTTATGGCAATGCCTCACGGCTTAAGCCTGAATAATACTTACGGCAATGCCTCACGGCTTAAGCCTGAATAACAAAGAACTGAAAACATTTCAAAAGAATACTGAATCATTTTTAACAGAAGATAAATATTTGGTTTTTAAAACAAAAGCTTAAGAGTTATACTAGCTTTATGGGAAGTTAGGTATAACAACTTAAGAAGATAAAAAGGAACTGTTTACTTATTTGTTTATAAAAGCCTTGTATTGATTTCTGTTAAGTGTAGTAAGATTTGTGTGATAAGTAGACATATTATGATGCTACCTGGGTTAGTGTCTTGAAATGCTGTGTAAAGGGGTCATTCTTGCTGTGCTTACGTTGCTAACCGGTAAGTCCGTTGTACTGTTATTGTATCACCTACCCCCTTGACTGTTATACCGAGGGCTTGCCCCCCTTGATGCGGGTCTATACGGCCTATGCGGTCTGTGAGACTATGCGGAGCAGCGGTATGCTCCAGGATTGATCATTCCGGGTGTTTAGCCTGATGCGGGGGATTCCCTATGCGGTCTGTTGAGACTATGCGGTCTTTTGAGGCTATGCGGGCTGCGGGAGCCTAGGCGGATGCCGGGGGTTGGCTGCCCCCGATGCGAGGGATACCTCATGCGGGTCTGTGTGTGACCTATGCGGGCTGCGAAAGTCCAGGACTAGGCACGCAGAATGATACTATGGGCGATTGGCCTTGCTTCGATCATTCGCGGCCTAGAATAGACCTGTTACAGTTTTTCTATTACTGTTGTTGTTTGTGATGTGGCACTATGTGCAATTGAACTGATTGTATTTGTGAAAAGGTTTTAAATACTTTGATTTCATTTCAGTTCTTTATAGTTTCACATACTTGGTACCTGTTGTACTGACCTCGCCCGAGTGCGTTCATGCGCAGTAAAGGCAGCAGTGCTAGATCCGCATCCTTAGGATCTTTTGCGTTGGTGTCGTGAGCTCCATCTTCTCGAGGCTCTACTTTTGGGTATGATCTCCTGTATTGTAGATAGTTTTGTACGATCGGGGTATGGCGGGCCCTGTCCGCCATAGTTGTCTACTTCCTTAAGTGCAGTACTATTATGCAGTTGGGATGTAGCGCAAAACTTGATTATTTATATATGCGAAAGCGACGTTTTCTTACATAAGCAGTGTCTTATTTTATAAACTGTTTCCTGTCTTGGTTTATATTTTCGCTGGTTACTCTGATGTATGGCTACTTGGGTGCCCCGGTAAGGCACCGATCCACGGGCCGAACAGTCGTGACACGCCGCATGATATCAAATGTGCGCGTCTAGTCACGAACTTCCGCGACTCCGCATAGGCCACTCACATAGGCCGCATGAGGTATTCCCGCATTGAGGTAGCTACTCCCGGCATCGCCCGACTCGCGATCCGCATGGCCACATAGACCGCATGACCACAAAGGCGCGCTAACACGGAACTCTCGTAGCTCCGCATAGGTCCCTGGACCGGCGTAGGTATTCTCGAATCATGGTCCTGCATCGCTGAGTCTACCGCGACGGAGGCGACAACCCGAAATCATGTCAAGAGGTGAGTGATATAATACTAACATAATAGCTTATCGTTAAACAACATAAGCACAACAAGGGAAACCCTTTTACACAAACATCACAAGATACTAACACACGTAGCATCCTAACATGTTTACTTATCAAATCAACAAGAAAGTATTACAAGGCTATCACAACCCAACACAATCAAGTTATTCACACAAGGTACTTTCTACTTTATGTTAACAAGTTCGGGTTTTATCCCCAAAGTACTTCATACATTAACTTTTTAAAAGATCCGTTTCTTTCACAAAAGTCACACAATACCGTAGTATAAAAATAGAGTGACTATCTTTTAAGTAAACCAAAATACTTCCCTTTGTAAAATCAAGTAACAACATTCTTTTCCAAACGCTCAAGTTTGCCTAATTTCAAATACTCAAGTTTCTCATTTTGAAAGGTTTAGTAGTTCATAGTCTTAATCACTTAAGAATATAATTCTCTTTTAAACAATTTGAGAAACATATGCCTTATATGTGAGTAGGTTATTCTTGTTCATAATCAATCTTATTAAAGCGACCATGATCTAGGAAATGTAATATCATTTTGTCTCATCTTAGCTTCTATGCGGATGAAGGTTTCTCTGGTTTTAATAATACTTAATTAGTCAATACATTTCCCTTTATTAACGCTGCGATGGTTCGTTCGATACTTATTCGATTTCAAATCAGTAAAACATTATTCCTTTTAAAAACCAAGTACTCATTACTCACGAATGAGGTTTCACACTTTAACAAAATTCATATTAATTTAATTAAGTCAAGTCTCTTATCTTTTAAGATCAAGTCTCTTAACTTCTAAAATCAATAAACCATTCTTTTTATCTCTCTTAAGTCGTTATACCTAACTTCCCATAAAGCTAGTATAACTCTTAAGCTTTTAAAACTTTTAAAACCAAGTGTTACTCTTCTTTCAAAAAGGTTTCTTAACTCTTTTGAAATACTTCAGATTCTTATTATTTAGACTCAAGTCAAAAGACATCGCAGTAAAACCACGTTCAGTTAACACACGTACGTCTACCGTACTATATATATTCTTTTAAAATATCATGCTCAAGAGGATAGGAAGAATCACATACCTCGCGACGATTTATCGACTATTAGCAAATAGCTCCAAAGTACTGTAATCCTGCTAGCCTTTTCCACCCTTCGAGTAGAATACGCTACTCGCAGTACTTCAACCTATAACGGTTATACAAGTCTATCAATGTCTAGACTACTCGGTAGAATAAATCTAGATACAAGATTCTACGGAAAATTGGGCAGAACTTCCACTGCAGTCAAACTTCACAAGTCTCATCAGAATACAATCCTATGTAAATCTGATTCAATTCTCTTCTTATATACCTTCCTTGTATATAACTTATACTTAATTCTTATACTTCAACAGTATGTAAACTCTAATTACAAAAGAGGGACAAGATATTTACCTCGATAAGCCCAAAATTATCCAAGATTAAATGTCGATCCTGAGCAACGTTTAGCTCACTGCAGGCGCTCCAACCCGCTCCAACAACCCTTAGAAGTTCTACGCATAACTTACTTAACACTTCAACCGACTATGAAGGTTTTCCTTAGGGTTTCGTTTTTGTAGTGAAGGGAATATAAGGTAGTATTCTGCTCTACGTATAGAGGTAACTTTGGAATACTACAAGGTATAAGGCTAAGGTATTTTGGAATAGTAACAATACTTGGAGAATATTTTTCTACCAGGGGGAGGGGGGGTATCTCTCGGCCAACACCACTAGGAGGGGGGGTACCTCTCGGCCAAGGGCCTCTCAAAGGGGAGGAGCTCTTGGGCGAGAAGCAAGAAGGGAGGAGAATTTCAAGACTTAGAAAACATTTGTGGATGAAGAAGTCTTCAACAAGGGGGGGGGTATTTATAGGGAGATCAATGTACAAGATCAAGCCAAGTGGGGGGCAAGGGGAGGGTCAAGATTTGCCCAGTGCACCTAACCTACTCCACAAATCCTCACAAACATTGACCCAAGTTTTAGGCCACAAAATGGGAGGAAAGCGTGCAACCAATCGGCCGCCTTGATCACTTGAGGGTGACAAGTGTCGCCCTCTCGTTGGTCCAAAATATTTCATCTCTCGGAAAAATCCGCAAAAAATATAAATGACATAGCCGTAATTTTCCCTTCGCAAGTTTTGTAAAACTTTTCGTCGAAAAACGATTCTTTTCGGTAGTTGTGAACAAAATTTTCGTCGCTAATGCCAACTTAAGACTTAAACTTTGTATGTACGCCCTCACGTACATACTCTGGAAATACGGGGTATAACAATTACACGCCTTACAATACGTGTAAAATTTCGCCCCACAATTAATACCAACTAAGTCCTTAATCAAGGTCATTCTCGACTAACTTATTCAATAATACAAAGTTCTTTCCAATTCGTTTTCAATCCAACTTCTTAGGCCTAACATGTTATATAGTCATAAACAACTTAACAATTATAATTCCTTCTTTATATAACATGTGACGATTAAACTAATAATCCAATTGAATTGAAATCTCAAGGCTAAACATACTAGTTTTCGGATTAGGGTTCCAATATCCATAACACTTATCAACTTCATAATATATATCTCATACTTGCTAATATCCATAGCTACAATAATAAGTAATCTTAATTACTAAAACGACAAGAATTTTACCTTTACAAGCCCTTTTAATTTCCAAGATTCAATGTCGCTCCTTAGCAATTCTTAGCTCCTTTCCTTTACGCTCCAATACGCTATTTGAAGCCTTTAGAAGCTCACAACCAACTTCTCTTCCATTTCCAATCAAAACCTATGAAAATGCCTTAGGTTTTCGCCTTGCGACTAACGTGAAAACGCCGTTTTTCCAAAATATTTCTATTGAGATATCCTTAAAATACCCTTAGGGACCTTGGGTTAAAGTCTTGTGAATATTGGACAACAATTGAAAATTTTCTTCCCCCTCTTTTCTCCAAACCCGAGAGCTTTTGTGTCAAGAACAAGTGTTCTTCAATTTTTCTAAGTGTAAAATAGCCTTGTCTTGCTACATGGATGATTATATAACACATTGGAGGGTCTAGATTACAACACATGGTAAGTTTGGATGAAAGGGATCAAGACAAGTGGCTCTTGACTTAGTCAACTATCTCAAGCTCAAGCCTAGCAAGACTTGCTCATCTTTACAATGGTCAAATGACCATTTTGCCCTTTCATTAATTCGACCAAGCCATGTGGGGTGGGTGCCACGTGTCTGTCACGACCCGTTCCGGGGCCCGTGACTGGTGCCTTACCCCGGGCACCCTAGTGATACAACATCAGAGTAATCAGCGGAACATAAAGACAATACATGAAACCAATGTAAAAAGACAGTGAAATAAGAAGACAGGCTAACAAAAAAATGATTACCGTCAGTATATATATAAAAAACAACTCTTTCAATCTGAACAGTTTAATCCTTTTTACAAACCACGCCACGCGATTACTCTGCACTTACGAATGATATGACAACAACGCGGGGACGGGGGCCCGTCATACCACAATTTAAGCACCTGACAACAGTGGGACTATACCAAGATAAGCCTCGGAGCGGAGCTTCCCAATGACTGTGACCACTAAGAGCGAGGATCAACGGCGGTGTACCTTTACTGCGGCATGAACGCAGCCCGGAGGTCGATAACAGTGCAGGTATGTGGCGAAAATCGTAAATGAAATCATAGTAGTCTATATAAAGCGGGATACATGTATGATAACCAAACTACGATTCACAATAAATAAGCGGTCATATCAAGTCGAGGACTCACGCCAAAGTCATCACTCAAATATAAACATGGGTCTCACGCCCACAACATCAATCATGCGCGGAATACCCGCCACTGCGATCATGATATATAAAGCACCAAGGAATACATACAAACAGCAGGTCCACTGTGTCCAAATAAAAGCGATGCAGGTGTAAATGCGAAGGCATAACCGACTACTAACACCACGGTACTAACAAGGTCATAAATCGTATCATGATATCTGTCTAGGCGTCACATGATCAAAGCTGGTCGCCGCGCAATATCAAATGTGCGCGTCTAGCCTCGAACTCCGCGACTCGCGTAGGCCAATCTCGTAGGCCGCATGAGGTATAACCCGCGTCGAGGTAGCTACTCCCGGCGTCGTCCCCGACTCGCGATCCGCATGGCCACATGCACCGCGTAGGCCACATGACCGCATGACCATAAAGGCGCACTAACACGGAACTCTCGTAGCTCGCATAGGCCCCGGGACCCGCGTAGGTATTCTCGAATCATGGTCCCGCATCGCTGAGTCTACCCGCGTCGGAGGCGGCTTAACCCGGAAACACGGTGAGTGGTATAATACCAACATAACGGTTTATCGTTTAAACAACATAAGCACAATCGAGGAAAACCCCTTTACACAAACATCACAGAATACTAACACACGTAGCATCCTAATATGATTACTTATCAAATCAACACGAAGGTATTACAAGGCTATCACAAACCAACGCAATCAAGTTATACACACAAGGTAATTTCTACTATATGTCAACATGTTCGGGTTTCTATCCCCAAAGTACTTCATACATTAACTTTTTAAAGATCGTTACTTTCACAAAAGTCACACAATACGTAGTATATGAAAATAGAGTGATTATCTTTTGAAGTGAATCAAAACACTTATCTTTGTAAAATCAAGTAACATTATTATCCAAACGTCAAGTTTGCCTAATTTCAAATGTTCACGTTTCTTATTTTAGAAAGGTTTAAGTAGTTCATAGTCTTATTCATTTAAGAATATAATTCTCTTTTAAACTATCCGAGAAACATAAGTCTTATATGTGAGTAGGATATTCTTGTTTATAACAATCTTATTACAATGACCATGATCTAGGAAATATCATTTTGTCTCATCTTAGCTTCTATGCGGATGGAAGTTTCTCTTGGTTTTAATAATACTTAATCTGTCAAAACATTTCCTTTTATTAACAACTGCAGTGGTTTGTCGATACACATTCGATTTCAAATCAAGAAATCATTCTTAAGCCGTTATTACCTAACTTCCCATAAAGCTAGTATAACTCTTAAGTTTTCAAAAAACCAAGTATTACTTCTTCTTTCTAAATGATTCAAAAATCTTTTGAAATACTTCAAGTTCTTTATTAACACATAATAAGCCAGTTATAGTTCAAATCAGTTACCTAAAAAAAACACAAGTATTTTCTTACCAACATAAAGCTGTTATAACCAACTTCCCATAAAGCCGTTATAACACTTTATGTTTTAAACCAATCAAATACATTTAGCACATGTACGTCTACCGTACTACATAGTTCACACATATCATGCTAGAAGAGATAGGAAGAGGTTCACATACCTCGCGACGCGTATCGACTAATAGCAAAAACGCTCCAAGTACTTCCAACCGGCTACTCCTGCCAAGTAGATCGCGCCACACGTAGTACCTCAACCTATAAGGCCAAGTGACTTATTAACATTTAGATCCTTCGTAGAACATTCTACGAAAATTCAAGACACCTCCCCCACACAGCGTAAATCTCCTCTCTATCGGGCCGCTACCAAGCCAACCGGGGTTATAAGTCTAAAACGTACGTTCACAATTCTAACTCACAGAAAAGCTACACAAGTCTCAGTCTGATCTATGTAAATCTGATTCGATTACTCTTCTTTCGAAAAGGTTTCTTATTATTCAGGCTTAAGTCAAAAGACATTGCCGATAACTACGTTCAGTACTATATATAGTATACTTCAACTAAATAGTCTAACAATCATGTAATTTCCAATTACAATAGAGGGACAGGATATTTACCTCGATAAGCCCATAATTATCCGAGTTTAAATTTCGATCCTGATAAAGGTTTAGCTCTACTCGCGCTCAGGCCGCTCCAAACAACCCTTAGAAGTTCTAACCAACTTCTACTTATTACTCCAACTAACTATGGAGATTTTCCTTAGGGTTTCGGTTTTGTGACTGAAGGGAAGTATAATAGTATTTCTGGGCTTTTCGTATAAGTATAACCTTAGAATACTACAAGGTATATGGCTAAGGTAATTTGGGCATTATAACAATACTTTTGAGAGTATTTCTACCAAGAGGGGTAGTATTTCGACTAGCACAACTAGGCTAGGGGGGGTTGCTCTCGGCGTAAGGGCCACTCACCGGCGGGAGGGTTGGACGAGAACCATACGACGGGGGAGAGGGATTTCAACACTTAGGAAATATTTGTGGATGAAGAAAGTTCATCACTTAGAGGGGTATTTATAGGACAAGCCAAGGCCAACCAATGGCCAAGATGAATCCATGTGTTAGGCAAGTGTAAGGTGTAGATTAAGCCATGTGTTGTGTGGGTCCCACTTGGTCATCAACCACACAAATATCCTACCAAACATTGACCAAATGTTTTAGGCAACAAAAATGCCAAAAACGTGCCCAACAATTCCCTTTGGTGCCGTCCACTTGCTTCCAATGTGAGGGTGACACATGTCACCCTCCCGTTGGTCCAAAATGTTTCGTCTCTCGGAAAAATCCGCAAAAATTAAAAATGACATAGCCGGAATTTTCCCTACGAAAGCTGTGAAAACGTTTCGTCGAAAAACGACTCTAACCGGGGGTTGTGCACAAATAAATTTCGGCCAAGCTACTTTCTCAAGTTCAAATTTTCTACGTACGTCCTTACGTACATACTGCGAAATACGGGGTATAACATTCTCCTCGCCAGAAACATTCGTCGAATGTTCCTTCTAAGTCTCAAAACAAGCGTCGCCCAAGATAGTCTTCACTACTATACTTACGAACAATCCTGCCACACCTGGCCACAGAAACATCCGCGCAAACACCTCCATCCAAGTCCACGAGGAAACACCTCTAACATCACCACAAACTCCTCTAGGTCTAAAATATACGTCCTCCATACCTTTTCCAAAAAAAATAAATGGTCCCATCTATGCTCGCCATACATGCTCGCTTCTTCCCGATACCACTTTTGTCACTTTGCCGCGAGGTTCTAGTATCACTCCGGCGACCCAACAAATGGTACCGGACTACATGCGATCCCTGAGGCTGTCGTACACTCGACATCTTACCACATTTCTGATACTGCTTCAGTCTCCAAAACTCGGGGTTACTATCTCTAACGTGGTCATCATTGGCGAGAACACTCGGATGGATCTCGATACTTTCCGAACATATCAATCTGAAAGACCGGACATACTGCCTCCTAAGTCGGACGGCAAATGCTAACATATAGGCAACCTGGCCTATTCTTCACATGAACTAAAAAAGGGCCCAAAGTAACTCGGGCTAAGTTCCATCTGTTCTCCAAAACTCGTCACACCCAACCCGGGGTGGTATTTTCAGGAAGACCGACCGTCAACCTGAACTCTGGCGTCGTCGCCGATTATCGCCACGATTTCTCGAGCCGCGAACCTCTCCTAGACAAGCTTTACCTATCCACGGTCTGTGGAACAAGCTGAACCAACTATCTGAGTCTTGCCAACATCGAACCAATCGACCGCATCTCACATCCGCCCTCTGAGCCGTAAAGGCGACATCCGAACACCGAAATGATAGCTTAAACACTCCCTCCACAGAGACAACAATCCCGCACTACCTCGAATTCCACACCGGCCGGGCGAATGCGGTCTGAGACTCCGAGTTCTTAACCCGCTCGGTAAAACCTCCGAGAAAAGCAGTATGACACAGGCTCCATGCGCCATAAGGTGAAGGTAGGCACCTCGTGCGACCTTACAACCTTTACGATATATCATCTCGCATAACCTCCGCGAGTAAGCGGTCTTTGCTAGGAGACAAGGCGGTGACCTCGCCGGCGACTACTGGTCGAATGCATCCACGAATTCGTACGTTGGTTAACTAAACTCGGGCCTAACACCCTCGTGACCCTATCACAAGGCGGGACCACCACAAACTGACCCCACCACCAAACATGCCGCGGGTTGACCCGCAACGTGGCCTCAACCCGACCCGGCAACGCGCTAAACGCTAGCTCCCCGAAGGAAAACTCTCACTAATCACGTTACGAAAACCTAGCGGTCTTCTTAGCTCAACTACCCTCTTTCATGCCACACTACTCAGGGACTTATCCCGTAAACATAACTCACGTGCACTATGCATTCCTATAAGGGTCAAACATAAACAATACATCTTTTACTCGAGATGGCCTTACCTCTAAGGTCTCTACGTATAAAACTCTAAGGCTCACACCTTCTCTATCCCCCAAAATCTTACTCGGTTAACCCACCATGATTTCTAATCACAACTAACACACTGCTATCAGAACATAGCACTTAAGGTATACTCACCTTATCACACATCTGAGATCTCAGAGGGTTAAGGATATATCTATATCTCCGCTTCACTCCCTTAGTCGTTCTAATCAAACACCTTGCGTAGGCGCAGCTAAGGAAGATGACAACTACCCACCGATCTCGAAGGCTAAGTCCTCCGCAGGACACTCTTTCGACATCGGACCACGATGGTCGCCGTACAACAAGTACCAAATAAAAAGCGACATTTCACGAGATGGCGCTGCCGCTGTGAATCTTGAGAAAAATCGAATCTAGATGGCCGAACGCCCGTGTGTGAACCGGAAGCTCGGAGATCGACCAACTCCTGCATACCGAACGTCCCGAACCACCGTGGAGGACCTTTACGCATGGTGGATGTGCATAATCTAATCTCTTTGGTGAGGTGACTTGACTCGAAAGTTACTAAAGGACCTTCTTTGCTCGGCCTCTTCTCGTCGCCCGTTAACCCGTCGATCTCTACGTTTCTCGGCTGCTGCGCATAAGCCCGCATACGTGCCATGCTCAAGCCCAATCAAGAGTTACTCTGCGCGACCCTCTTTTAGATAGTCCTCAAGACTCGCGGTACATCGGTATACTCTCGTAGCCAAATCCATAACTAGTAATGTGGTCGCGCTTCTTGCAATCTACATTCACTGTTCGATCGTGGGCGAAGGTTCAAACATCGTGGCGCGATGAAACCTTTGCGCCGCCGTGCTAAACTCTGCTGGGGCTAGTGGCGTCGCAAAACTCCCGAATGAAGCACCACCCGGTGATGATTGGGCTGTGCCCACGTAACCTCTGCGCTCTGCTCGCGGCTCTGCCGCTGCGCCTCTGGGCGGGTTGCCTGCGCGGAGGCATAGCGGTAAGGGAAAGAAATACGTTAGAGGTCCAACTTACAACACGGCTCTAAGGCACGATCTCGAGTGAGAAGAATAGAAACCAATCCTAAATATCCTATAGCCTCACGATTATTGGTGTGGTGCAACACACCGATAATCAAGACTCTTGAATCGGATACTGTAGACACTTTCCGAGAGTAATCGCTCTGATACCACTTTAGTCACGACCCGTTCGGGGGCCCGTGACTGGTGCCTTACCCCGGGCACCCTAGTGATACAACATCAGAGTAATCAGCGGAACATAAAGACAATACATGAAACCAATGTAAAAAGACAGTGAAATAAGAATACAGGCTAACAAAAAAATGATTACCGTCAGTATATATATAAATAACAACTCTTTCAATCGAGCAGTTTAATCCTTTTTACAAACCACCTTGCACGCCAGATTACTACGCACCTCTACGAATGATATGACAACAACGGGACGGGGCCGTCATACCACTGAATGTAGCACCTCTGACAACAGGGACTATACGAATAAGCCTCCGAGAACGGAGCTTCCCAACGCTGAATCGTGACCTAAGAGCGAGGATCAACGGCGGGTGTACCTTTACTGCGGCATGAACGCGGCCCGAAGGAGGTCGATAACAGTGCAAGTATGTGGCGAAAATACGTAAATGAAATCATAGTAGTCTATAAAGCGGGATACATGTATGATAACCAAACTACGATTCACAATAAATAGCAATCATATCAAGTCGTGACTCACGCCTCAAAGTCATCACTCAAATATAAACATGGGTCTCACGCCCAACATCAATCATGCGCGGAATACCTTCCTCTGCCGGCGATCTATGATATATAAAGCACCAAGGAATACATACAAGCAGCAGTCCGCTGTGTCCAAATAAAACCGTCTGAGGGTAAATGCGAAGGCATAGCCGACTACTAACACCAGCAGTACTAACAAGGTCATAAAGCGTATCATGATATCTGTCTGGCCGTCACATGATCAAAGGCCGGTCGCCGCGCAATATCAAATGTGCGCGTCTAGCCTCGAACTCCCGCGACTCGCGTAGGCCAATCTCATAGGCCGCATGAGGTATAACCCGCATCGGTAGCTACTCCGGCATCGTCACCGACTCGCGATCCGCGCGCATGGCCGCGTAGCCACAGACCGCATGACCATAAAGGCGCGCTAACACTGAACTCTCGTAGCTCGCATAGGCCCCGGGACCGCGTGAGGTATTCTCGAATCATGGTCCTGCATCACTGAGTCTACCCGCGTCGGAGGCGGCTTAACCCGGAAACACGTTTAGTGGTATAATACCAACATAACTGTTTATCGTTTAAACAACATAAGCACAATCAAGGGAAAACCCATTTACACAAACATCACAGAATACTAACACACGTAGCATCCTAATATGATTACTTATCAAATCAACACGAAGGTATTACAAGGCTATCACAAACCAACGCAATCAAGTTATACACACAAGGTACTTTCTACTATATGTCAACATGTTCGGGTTTCTATCCCCAAAGTACTTCATACATTAACTTTTTAAAAGATACGTTACTTTCACAAAAGTCACAATACGTAGTATATGAAAATAGAGTGATTATCTTTTGAAGTGAATCAAAACACTTATCTTTGTAAAATCAAGTAACAACATTATTATCCAAACGTCCAAGTTTGCCTAATTTCAAATGTTCACGTTTCTTATTTTAGAAAGGTTTCGTAGTTCATAGTCTTATTCATTTAAGAATATAATTCTCTTTTAAACTATCTGAGAAACATAAGTCTTATATGTGAGTAGGATATTCTTGTTTATAACAATCTTATTACAGCAGCCATGATCTAGGAAATATCATTTTGTCTCATCTTAGCTTCTATGCAGATGGAAGTTTCTATTGGTTTTAATAATACTTAATCTGTCAAAACATTTCCTTTTATTAACGCCGCGATGGTTTGTCGATACATTCGATTTCCAAATCGATAAATCATTCTTAAGCGTTATTACCTAACTTCCCATAAAGCTAGTATAACTCTTAAGTTTTCAAAAACCAAGTATTACTTCTTTTCGAAATGATTCAAAAATCTTTTGAAATACTTCAAGTTCTTTATTAACACATAATAAGCGGTTATAGTTCAAATCGGTTACCTAAAAAACACAAGTATTTTCTTACCAACATAAAATTTGTTATAACCAACTTCCCATAAAGTCGTTATAACACTTTATGTTTTAAACCAATCAAATACATTTAACACGTATGCGTCTACTGGTACTACATAGTTCACACATATCATGCTAGAAGAGATAGGAAGAGGTTCACATACCTCGCGACGCGTATCGACTAATAGCAAAAAGCGCTCAATACTTCCAACCGTTGGCTACTCCTTAAGCCAAGTAGATCGCGCCATACGCAGTACCTCAACCTATAAGGCCACAAGGCGCTTATTAACATTTAGATCCCTTCGTAGAACATTCTACAGAAAATTCGGCGCACTCCCCCACGCACAGCGTAAATCTCCTCTCTCTATCGGGTAGGCTACCAAGCCAACCGGGGTTATAAGTCTAAACCGGACGTGCACAATTCTACCTCACGAAAAGCTACACAAGTCTCATGTACTGATCCTATGTAAATCTGATTCGAGACTCTTCTTTCGAAAAGGTTTTTTATTATTCAGGCTTAAGTCAAAAGACATTGCCGATAACTACGTTCAGTACTATATATAGTATACTTCAACTAAATAGTCTAACAATCATGTAATTTCCAATTACAATAGAGGGACAGGATATTTACCTCGATAAGCCCATAATTATCCGAGTTTAAATGTTGATCCTGAGCAAGGTTTAGCTCCTATTCCATGGCGCTCAGGCCGCTCAAACAACCCTTAGAAGTTCTAACCAACTTCTACTTATTACTCCAACTAACTATGGAGATTTTCCTTAGGGTTTCGGTTTTGTAGTGAAGGGAAGTATAATAGTATTTCTGGGCTTTTCGTATAAGTATAACCTTAGAATACTACAAGGTATATGGCTAAGGTAATTTGGGCATTATAATAATACTTTTGAGAGTATTTCTACCAAGAGGGGTAGTATTTCGACTAGCACAACTAGGCTAGGGGGGGGGGTTGCTCTCGGCCTAAAGGCCACTCAAAGGGGGGAGGGTTGGACGAGAACCATACTAAGGGGGAGAGGGATTTCAACACTTAGGAAATATTTGTGGATGAAGAAAGTTCATCACTTAGAGGGGTATTTATAGGACAAGCCAAGGCCAACCAATGGCCAAGATGAATCCATGTGTTAGGCAAGTGTAAGGTGTAGATTAAGCCATGTGTTGTGTGGGTCCCACTTGGTCATCAACCACACAAATATCCTACCAAACATTGACCAAATATTTTAGGCAACAAAAATGCCAAAAACGTGCCCAACAATTCCCTTTGGTGTCGTCCACTTGCTTCAATGTGAGGTGACACATGTCACCTCCGTTGGTCCAAAATGTTTCGTCTCTCGGAAAAATCCGCAAAATTAAAAATGACATGGCGGAATTTTCCCTACGAAAAGCGTGAAAAGGTTCCGTCGAAACACGACTCTAACCGGGGGTTGTGCACAAATAAATTTCGGCCAAGCTACTTTCTCAAGTTCAAATTTTCTACGTCGTCCCCACGTACATACTGGAAATACGGTATAACATTCTCCCCTCGCCGAAACATTCGTCGAATGTTCCTTCTAAGTCTCAAAACAAGCGTGCGCCGAGATAGTCTTCACTACTATACTTACGAACAATCCCGCCACACCGCCACGAAACATCGCGCAAACACCTCCATCAAGTCCACGAGGAAACACCTCTAACATCGCAAACTCCTCTCTCCGGGGTCTAAAATATACTTCCTCCATACTTTTTCCAAACAAAAGAAATGGTCACATCTATGCTCGCCATACATGCTCGCTTCTTCCCGATACCACTTTTGTCACTTTGCCGCGAGGTTCTAGTGTCACTCCGGCGACCCAACAAATGGTACCGGACTACATGCGATCCCTGAGGCTGTCGTACACTCGACATCTTACCACATTTCTGATACTGCTTCAGTCTCCAAAACTCGGGGTTACTATCTCTAACGTGGTCATCATTAACTGAGAACACTCTGGATGGATCTCCAATACTTTCCCGAACATATCAATACGAAAGACCGGACATACTGCCTCCTAAGTCGGACGGCAAATGCTAACATATAGGCAACCTGGCCTATTCTTCACATGAACTAAAAAAGGGCCCAAAGTAACTCGGGCTAAGTTCCATCTGTTCTCCAAAACTCGTCACACCCAACCCGGGGTGGTATTTTCAGGAAGACCGACCGTCAACCTGAACTCTAAGCGTCGTCGCCGATTATCCGCACGATTTCTCTGAGCTGCCAGAACCTCTCCTAGACAAGCTTTACCCTATCCACAGTCTGCTGGAACAAGCCTGAACCAACTATCTGAGTCTTGCCAACATCGAACCAATCGACCGGCATCTCACACATCCGCCCCTACAAGGCTTCATAAGGCGACATCCGAACACTGAAATGATAGCTTAAACACTCCCTCCACAGGAGACAACAATCCCCACCACTACCTCTGAATTCCACACACTGGCCCGAGGGCGAATGCGATTCTGAGACTCCCCTGAGTTCTTAACCTGCTGGTAAAACCTCGGAAAAGCGGCCAACACGGGCTCCATGCGCCATAAGGTGAAGGTAGGCACCTCGTGCAGCCTTACAACCTTTCTGATATATCATCTCGCATAACCCTCTGCCGAGTAAACGGTCTTTGCTAGGAGACAAGACGGCTGACCTCCTCGGCCCGACTACTGGTCGAATGCATCCACGAATTCGTACGTTGGTTAACTAAACTCGGGCCTAACACCCTCGTGACCCTATCACAAGGCGGGACCACCACAACCGACCCGCGCCAAACATGCCGCGGGTTGACCCGCGGCGTGGCCTCAACCCGACCGTGTGCGCTAAACGCTAGCTCCCCGAAGGAAAACTCTCACTAATCACGTTACGAAAACCTAGCGGTCTTCTTAGCTCAACTACCCTCTTTCATGCCACACTACTCAGGGACTTATCCCGTAAACATAACTCACGTGCACTATGCATTCCTATAAGGGTCAAACATAAACAATACATCTTTTACTCGAGATGGCCTTACCTCTAAGGTCTCTACGTATAAAACTCTAAGGCTCACACCTTCTCTATCCCCCAAAATCTTACTCGGTTAACCCACCATGATTTCTAATCACAACTAACACCTTGCTATCGAACATAGCACTTAAGGTATACTCACCTTATCACACATCTGAATCTCTGAGGGTTAAGGATATATCTATATCTCTTGCTTCACTCCTTAGTCGTTCTAATCAAACTGCCCGTAGGCGCAGCTAAGGAAGATGACAACTACCCACCGATCCTGAAGGCTAAGTCCTCCCGCAAGGACACTCTTTCGACATCAGACCCTGATGGTCATAGGTACAACAAGTACCAAATAAAAGACGACATTTCTGAGATGGCGCTGCCGCTGTGAATCGAGAAAAAGCGAATCGGATGGTTGGAACCTTCGTGTATTTGTGAGCGGAAGCTTTGGAGGTCGACCAACTCCTGCGTACCGAACGTCACGAACCGTGGAGGACCTTTTCCTGGTGGATGTGCATAATCTAATCTGGGTGAGGTGACTTGACTCGAAAGTTACTAAAGGACCTTCTTTGCTCACGGCCTCTTCTGCGTCGCCCGTTAACGCGTCGATCTCTCGTTTCTCGGCTGCTGCGCATAAGCGTCCACGAGGCCATGCTCAAGCCCAATCAAGAGTTACTCCGCGACCCTCTTTTAGATAGTCCTCAAGACTCGCGATACATCGGTATACTCTCTGGTAGCCAAATCCATAGCTAATGTGGTCGCGCTTGCAATCTACATTCACTGTTCGGTCGTGGGCGAAGGTTCAAACATCGTGGCGCGATGAAACCGCCGCGCCCGTGCTAAACTCTGCTGGGCTAGTGGCGTCGCAAAACTCCCGAATGAAGCACCACCCGGTGATGATTGGGCTGCCCACGTAACCTCTGCACTCTACTCGCGGCTCCCTCATGCCTTGCCCTCTGGGCGGGTTGCCTACGCGGAGGCATAGCGGTAAGGGAAAGAAATACGTTAGAGGTCGACTTACAACACGGCTCTAAGGCACGATCTCGAGTGAGAAGAATAGAAACCAATCCTAAATATCCTATAGCCTCACGATTATTGGTGTGGTGCACAACACCGATAATCAAGACTTCTTGAATCGATGCAGTAGACACTTTCCGAGGATTAAGCGCTCGATACCACTTTTGTCACGACCCGTTCGGGGCGTGATTGGTGCCTTACCGGGCACCCTAGTGATACAACATCGAGTAATGTCGGAACATAAAGACAATACATGAAACCAATGTAAAAAACGGTGAAATAAGAAGGCAGGCTAACAAAAAATGATTACCGTCGGTATATATATAAATAACAACTCTTTCAATCTGAGCAGTTTAATCCTTTTACAAACCACCGCCACGATTACTACGCACCTCTACGAATGATATGACAACAACGACGGGGCGGGGCCGTCATACCCTGAATGTAAGCACCTGACAACGAGGACTATACGAATAAGCCTCGGGGAAACGGAGCTTCAACGCTGAGCGTGACCACAGGCGAGGATCAACGGCGGTGTACCTTTACTGCGGCATGAACGCGGCCCCGAAGGAGGTCGGTCATAACAGTGCAGTATGTGGCGAAAATCTGTAAATGAAATCATAGTAGTCTATATAAAGCGGGATACATGTATGATAACCGAACTACGATTCACTGATAAATAAGCGATCATATCAAGTCGTGACTCACGCCTCAAAGTCATCACTCAAATATAAACATGGGTCTCACGCCCACAACATCAATCATGCGCGGAATACGCCCGCCAGCCTGGCGATCATGATATATAAAGCACCAAGGAATACATACAAACAGCAGTCCACTGTGTCCAAATAAAACCGTCTGAGGGTAAATGCGAAGGCATAGCCGACTACTAACACCCAGTACTAACAAGGTCATAAATCGTATCATGATATCTGTCTGGACCGTCACATGATCAAAGGCCGTCGCTCGCGCAATATCAAATGTGCGCGTCTAGCCACTGAACTCCAGACTCGCGTAGGCCAATCTCATAGGCGCGTGAGGTATAACCCGCATCGAGGTAGCTACTCCCGGCATTGTCTGGACTCGCGATCGCATAGCGCCACATAGACCGCATGACCATAAAGGCGCGCACTAACACGGAACTCGTAGCTCCGCATAGGCCCCGGGACCCGCGTGAGGTATTCTCGAATCATGGTCCCGCATCACTGAGTCTACCCGCGTCGGAGGCGGCTTAACCCGGAAACACGGTGAGTGGTATAATACCAACATAACAGTTTATCGTTTAAACAACATAAGCACAATCAAGGGAAAACCCCTTTACACAAACATCACAGAATACTAACACACGTAGCATCCTAATATGATTACTTATCAAATCAACACGAAGGTATTACAAGGCTATCACAAACCAACGCAATCAAGTTATACACACAAGGTACTTTCTACTATATGTCAACATGTTCGGGTTTCTATCCCCAAAGTACTTCATACATTAACTTTTTAAAAGATACGTTACTTTCACAAAAGTCACACAATACCCGTAGTATATGAAAATAGAGTGATTATCTTTTGAAGTGAATCAAAACACTTATCTTTGTAAAATCAAGTAACAACATTATTATCCAAACGTCCAAGTTTGCCTAATTTCAAATGTTCACGTTTCTTATTTTAGAAAGGTTTCGTAGTTCATAGTCTTATTCATTTAAGAATATAATTCTCTTTTAAACTATCTGAGAAACATAAGTCTTATATGTGAGTAGGATATTCTTGTTTATAACAATCTTATTACAATGACCATGATCTAGGAAATATCATTTTGTCTCATCTTAGCTTCATGCGGATGGAAGTTTCTAGTTTTAATAATACTTAATCACAAAACATTTCCTTTTATTAACGCTGCGATGGTTTGTCGATACATTCGATTTCGAAATCGATAAATCATTCTTAAGCGTTATTACCTAACTTCCCATAAAGCTAGTATAACTCTTAAGTTTTCAAAAACCAAGTATTACTTCTTTCGAAATGATTCAAAAATCTTTTGAAATACTTCAAGTTCTTTATTAACACATAATAAGCCAGTTATAGTTCAAATCAGTTACCTAAAAAAACACAAGTATTTTCTTACCAACATAAAGCTGTTATAACCAACTTCCCATAAAGCCGTTATAACACTTTATGTTTTAAACCAATCAAATACATTTAGCACGTATCGTCACCGTACTACATAGTTCACACATATCATGCTAGAAGAGATAGGAAGAGGTTCACATACCTCGCGACGCGTATCGACTAATAGCAAAAACGCTCCAAGTACTTCCAACCGTCGGCTACTCCTTAAGCCAAGTAGATCGCACCACACGTAGTACCTCAACCTATAAGGCCACAGCGACTTATTAACATTTAGATCCGCCGTAGAACATTCTGAGAAAATTCGTGGCACCTCCCCCACATGACAGCGTAAATCTCCTCCTCTATCGGGTGGCTGCAAGCCAACCGGGGTTATAAGTCTAACCGGACGTGCACAATTCTACCTCACGAAAAGCTACACAAGTCTCATGTAATGATCCTATGTAAATCTGATTCGATTACTCTTCTTCGAAAGGTTTCTTATTATTGGGCTTAAGTCAAAAGACATTGCGATAACTACGTTCGAACTATATATAGTATACTTCAACTAAATAGTCTAACAATCATGTAATTTCCAATTACAATAGAGGACAAGATATTTACCTCGATAAGCCCATAATTATCAGAGTTTAAATGTCGATCTGAGCAAGGTTTAGCTCTACTCACGCGCTCAGGCCAGCTCCAAACAACCTTAGAAGTTCTAACCAACTTCTACTTATTACTCCAACTAACTATGGAGATTTTCCTTAGGGTTTCGGTTTGTGGTGAAGGGAAGTATAATAGTATTTCTGGGCTTTTCGTATAAGTATAACCTTAGAATACTACAAGGTATATGGCTAAGGTAATTTGGGCATTATAACAAAACTTTTGAGAGTATTTCTACCAAGAGGGGTAGTATTTCGACTAGCACAACTAGGCTAGGGGTTGCTCTCGGCCTAAAGGCCACTCAAAGGGGAGGGTTGGGCGAGAACCATACTAAGGGGAGAGGGATTTCAACACTTAGGAAATATTTGTGGATGAAGAAAGTTCATCACTTAGAGGGTATTTATAGGACAAGCCAAGGCGACAATGGCGAGATGAATCCATGTGTTAGGCAAGTGTAAGGTGTAGATTAAGCCATGTGTTGTGTGGGTCCCACTTGGTCATCAACCACACAAATATCCTACCAAACATTGACCAAATGTTTTAGGCAACAAAAATGCCAAAAACGTGCCCAACAATTCCCTTTGGTGCCGTCCACTTGCTTCCAATGTGAGGGTGACACATGTCACCCTCCCGTTGGTCCAAAATGTTTCGTCTCTCGAAAAAATCCGCAAAAATTAAAAATGACATAGCCGGAATTTTCCCTACGAAAGCTGTGAAAACGTTTCGTCGAAAAACGACTCTAACCGGGGGTTGTGCACAAATAAATTTCGGCCAAGCTACTTTCTCAAGTTCAAATTTTCTACGTACGTCCTTACGTACATACTCTGGAAATACGGGGTATAACAGTGTCGCCCTCCCATTCGTCCATAAATTTCCGTAACCCTCGTGGGTCCCACAAAACGTAAAATTCCTCGGGTGGGCCCCACATGACCAAATCCGTAAAAATAAATTTCCATAATGATAATAAGTTCCATACTCTTCCATTAATGCATTTTGAGAATCTAATTCTCACCAACGAACATTTTTCCTTTAAGACGTTCGGAAGATTTTCCGTCGGAAAAACAATTCTTCCTTTCGTACCAATTTCAAGTCTTGTGTTCCTTACGTACATTCTCTTAAACATGTCACGACCCGTGAGTGGTGCCTTACCCGGGCACCCAAGTAGTCATACATCAGAGTAATCAGCGGAACATAAAAACAATACATGAAACAAAATGTGAAATAAGACACATTTTACCTGAGAGGAAATCGCCTTACGGCATATATATATAATTACAAAGTTGAACAGTTTAATCCTTACAGCCACCTCCTTGCACAATTACTCTGGACCTCTAAGATTTATACAACAACTATGACGGGACAGGGCCCCGCCATACCCCTGAATGTACAAGAACCTACAGACTCAGGGTAACATACCAAAAGATAAGCCTCCGAAGGAACGGAGCTTCCCAATACGCTGAAAAGTGATCCTAAATGCGGGGATCGACAGCCGATGTACCTCTACCTGCGGCATGAACGCACCCAGAAGGAGGTCGCATCTGGTACCAAGTATGTGAAACTGTAAAATACTGTAAATGAAATCATAGCAGTCTATATAAAGCAGGAGACATGTATGATAACCAAACTACAGTTCACGATAAATAAGCAGTCATGTAAGTCAGGGACTCACGCCCTCAGAGTCATCACTCAAATATAACCATGGGTCTCACGCCCGCAACATCAATCATGCCCGTGGAATACCTTCCTCACTGCCGGCAGTCTATGATATAATAACACCAAGGAGTGCATATGAACACCAAGTCCTACCTGATGCCAAAGCCATACTAACAATACTATACAACCAAACCACGAAGCTGACACGGGGCAAGTACGAAAGCCGACTACCAGATACCAAGGCCGGCCACGTAGGCGGCGGGGGCAAATCGAGGCTAACTACCAGTACCAGGGCGTATCACGAGACCGTCACTACACTCGCGGGGCAAGTCGAGGGCTAACTACGGTACAAGGCGAATCAGCCACGAGATGGGGCAAGTCTGGCCGACCACTAGGTACCAAGGCCGAACGAAGAAACCTCATGGAGAGCTAGTCCATGGAATAACACTATCAACGAGGCGTGCAGTGGAATTCTCGTCCTGTGCCGTATGTCCAAGTAAGTTCTCAACAAGTCAACCGGCCCTCCACTGAGAGACGCGGTAGTATAGAAACACAATTCTTGCACAACAAAGGCTATCACAACAAGCATAGGCAAATTTCACAACAACAAGCATAGGCAAGTTATACACAACTCAAGGTACTTTCATTTTATGTCAAAGTCCGGGTTTAACCCTAAAGTACTACGTACGTTAAATTCCTTTTAAGAGATCCATTCCTTTTATAAAAGTCACCCGATACCCTTAGTATAGAAATAGAGTGACTTACATCTTTTTAAGTAAACCAAAACAACTTCCATACTTTCCTTTTTAAAACCAAATTAAGGCAATACCATGCCTTCTTTTTGGACCAAAACACTTCTCTTTTTAAAGTCAAGTTACCACATTAAAACCAATGATAAAACCCTTCTTTTGTTCTCATAAAGTCGTTATAACTAACTTCCCATAAAGCTGTTATAACACTTTATGTTTTAAACCAATTTAAGACAAAACAATGCCTTTCTTTTCCCTAAAGTTCCAGTTTGCCTAATTTCAATTACTCAAGTCTCTTTATTTTAGAAAAGTTTCATAGTTCAATGTCTTAATCTCTTTTAAAACAATTGAGTAACATAGGCCATATGTGTGAGCAGTTTTATTCTTGTTTATGATCAATCTTATTAAGCAGCCATGATCTAGGAAATGTAATATCATTTTGTCTCATCTTAGTTTCTATGCAGATGGAGGTTTCTACTGGTTTTAATAATACTTCATTATTCAATACATTTTCCTTTATTAACGCTGCAGTGGTTTGTCGGTACTCATTCTGATTTCCGAAATCAGTAAAACATTTCTCCTTTTAAAAACCAAGTACTCATTACTCACGAATGAGGTTTCACACAAAATTCATATTAATTTATTCAAGTCAAGTCTCTTATCTTTTAAGATCAAGTCTCTTAACTTCTAAAAATCAGTAAACCATTTCTCTTTACCACTCTTAAGACGTTATACCTAACTTTCCATAAAGCTAGTATAACTCTTATGTTTTCAAAACCAAGTATTACTCTTCTTTCAAAACGGTTTATTAATCTTTTGAAAAACTTCAAGATTCTTTATTATTCAGGCTTAAGTCAAAAGACATTGCCGTAACACTACATTCAGTTAACACACGTACGTCTACCGTACTATATATATATTCCTTTTAAAATATTTCAAGGTTCTTATTATTCAAGCTTAAGTCAAAAGACATTGCCGTACAACTATATTCAGTTAGCACACGTACGTCTACCATATTGTATATACATATTATTCAGGCTTAAGTCAAAAGACATTGCCACACGTACGTCTACCGTACTATATATATTCTTTTAAAATACTTCATACTCAGGAGTATAGGAAGAATCACATACCTCGCGACGATTATCGACTATAAGCAAAACGCTCCACGGCTATAACCCGGCTAGCCTTGTCCACCTTCCAAGTAGTATATGCTACTCGCAGCACATTCAACCAATAAAGGTTATCGATCTCAGTAAATACGATCTATGTAAATGCTGATTCAATCTTCTACTTATATATTCTTCATGTGATTTGATTCAAGTCTTTTACGTAATATCCTTCTATTACAGTTCAATTCTCTTCTATGAATCTTATATTCATTTCAATACTACTACGATGTAATTTCCAATTACAATAGAAGGGCGATAGTATTTACCTCGATGAGCCCAAAATTATCCAAGTTTAATGTCGCTCACGAGCAACGTTAAACTCTACTTCGTCTTGCTCCAACCCGCTCCAAACAACCCTTCGAAGTTCTACGCAACTTCTACTTAACACTTCAACCGACTATGAAGGTTTTCCTTAGGGTTTCGTTTAGTGGCTAAAGGAAGTATAATAGTATTTTAGGACTCTACGTATAGAGGTAACTTTGGAAAGTACTACAAGGTATAAGGGCTAGAGTATTTTGGCATTATAACAATACTAGGAGAGTATTTCTATACCACAAAAGGGGGTATTATACGAAACCAACTAGGCTAGGGGGGGGGGGTACCCCTCGGCTAGACACTACAAAGGGGGAAGGGGAGGCTCTCGGCCAAGGGCTCACAAAAGGGGGAGGGATTTCAAGACTTGGAAATGATTTTTGGATGAAGAAAGTCTTCAAGTTAGAGGGGTATTTATAGGTCAAGAAATGGCCAACCAATGGCCAATATCAAGACAAGTGTTAGGCAAGTGTATGGTGGGGATTTGGACATGTGTAAGTGGGTCCCACTTGCTCATCAACTACACAAAATATCTCACAAATATCCTACCTAACCTTGACTACAACCAAGGCACAAAAAACGTGCCATCTTGCACCTTTGCCGTCCACCAAACACGCCCAATGTGAGGGTGACACATGTCACCCTCCCGTTGGTCCAAAATGTTTCGTCTCTCGGAAAAATCCGCAAAAATTATAAATGACATAGCCGGAATTTTCCGCCCATGAAAGTTTAGTAAAGCGTTTACTAAAAATGATTCTTTTCGGCACTTGTGCCCAAATTTTGATCCTTGCCAAACCTTAAGGCTTAAATTATTATACGTACGCCCTCACGTACATACTCTGAAAATACGGGGTATAACATTCTCCCCTCCTTAGAAACATTCGTCCCGAATGTTCCTTCTCAAGACGGATAACGATAAAGTTCTTCTTAACTTAAACAAGTTGTCAATGCCACATAAATAACACACGCTCCAGTACTTAACCCAAGTCAATGAGGAATCACCTCTAGAATTACAAAAGCTTCCACCCCCCGGTCTAACAGATATTCCTTCGCACATTTTCTTCACAAGGGTAACGATCATTTCTATTCTCTCAGCACATGTTCATATCTATCCTTACCCGTCGTACTCTTCTCGAACACTCGAACTCTTCTAGTATACGTACCATACTTCAGTCATCGCTTCAGTTCCCAAAACTTTGGAGTCACCACCTCCAAACTTGGTCATCTTACTAGCCTCAATCTCCCTTAAGGCCATTCCCGGCCTTCACGATCCGCTTCTGGTCGAACATATCCACGAACTCATACGATGTTCATCTAAACTTGGGCCTAGCACCCTCGTGACCCTACCACCTGGCGGGACCACCCAGACCCACCTCGAAAGCGGGCGCGGGTTGGCGCGCGTAGCCCAACCCGACCTACTTAACACATCAAGCTCTTGTTTCCCGATCCGGAACAATTTTACCTATACAGGTCATGAAAGCTACCACTTCCATTTTACACTACCCAAGGAATTTTCCCACAATTACTCCACGTATACTTATACATTCTGACAAAGATCACCCGCAAAATCTTGTACTCAAGACGGCCTTACATCTAAGGTCTCAACTGTAATATTCTAAGGTTCATCATTTTCTCACCCCCAGGCTTACCCTTTCACTAACCAGGTTTCTAAATCACATTTTTGCACAAAGTTATCCGAACATAACACTTAACACATTATCATAACATCAATACATACAAGTCTACAGAGGTTAAGGATATACGAAAATAGGCGGTTGAAGGACCTCTAAAGCGGGAACTTCCACGCGACCTCTGCCGTGGCTGTAGGTGTATGAACATCTGCCTAGCTATGGAAGGTGAAGAACCCATCGATCCGTAGTGTGCTATTCTACGAGCTGCCCAGTCGGACAATCTCTCGCCGGATGGCCCTGTTGGCGCAGAATAACAATCTCCCAAGTTAGTACGACACTCTCCCTTATGAAGTTTTCCACAACGCCACAGAGACAAGAGGCGACCTCATCCGCGAGCACTCCTACTCCTCTGAAAATCAAACACAGGAGCCACGACTGCTCCTGAATATCCGAAGGTCCCGAAAGGCGTGGAGGACCACTGCATCTTGGCGGAGGTACATAACTAGTCTGCTCTTTGGCGGTCCGCCTCGAAGGTTATCAAAGGACCTGCTGTTCGGCCCTCTTCGCGATCTTGGTCATTCCGTCGATTCCTCCGCTCCTCACATCCAAGTGCATAAGCCTGCATGCGGGCAATGTCCATGCCCGACTGAAGAGCTACACCCGAACAACTTTGTGCTAGGTAATCATCGATCCCTGTAATATATCGGTGCACTCGATCCTCCATACTAGCTACTAACGCGGGGACGTATCGAGCCAATGAGTCAAACTCCACATTGTACTCCCGAGATAAATGCGCGGATTACGCGCAACACCAAAAATCTGTCGGCCCGAGCCCTCCTCATCTGTGGAGGCAAGAAATGTGCAAGAAATGCCTCTGAGAACTCGTTCCATACTGCTGGAAGTGCATTCTCTCCCCGGGACAGCTCCCACGAATCAAACCAGTCGACTGCGGTATCACGCAGCCGATGCGAACCTAGGACCACTGACTCGGTCTCCGATGCCTTGATCACTCTCATGATCCGCTGTAACTGTCGGATGAACAACTGCGGGTCATCCTCGGGCCTCGACCCATAAAACTCTGGCGGCCTACAACTCAGAAAAATCCCGTAGCCTCAAACTATCTGATCTAGGGTGAACCACTGGTGCTCTGGGCTAACTGCGTCGATCTATCCTCAAGTCGCCACCACCGCCGTTAATCGGGCCAGCTCTTTGTAACCCATCTCCTCTGCTCCGGTGTGGGGTGGAGGCTCAGTCTTGTGGTCTCTGTGAGGCGCGCTTGCTCTACTCGCGACTCCTCTGCCTTGCCGCTTACGGGCGGGTTGCCTTGCGCGGAGGCATAAGCGGTAAAACGGGCAAGTCGTCGGAGGGTCCGTCTTATTACACGGCTACAGGCACGATCTCGTAATGAGAAGAATGGAAACCAATACTAAATGTCCTGCGGCCTCCGATTATAGATGTGGTGCACAACACACCGATAATCAAGACTCTACTGAACCGCGGTCAGACACTTTCCGAGGATTAAGCGCTCGATACCACTTTTGTCATGACCCGTTCGGGGCGTGGTCGTGCCTTACCCGCACCCAGTAGTCATACATGTCACGACCGAACCGGGCGTGGTCGTGCCTTACCGGGCACCCTAGTGATACAACATCGAGAAAATCAGCGGAACATAAAACAATAACATGAAATTAATGCAATAAGGCGATGAAATAAGAAAGGCAAGCTAACCCAAAAGCGGTTACGCCGTAATATATAATAATTTGTACAATTACATCCTTTCTACAACTCGCGCCGCAATACTACTGGACCTCTACGAATGATATGTCAACAACGACGGGACGGGGCCGTCACACCACAGTAGCACCTACAACAACGGGGACTATACGAGATAAGCCTCCGAGAAAGCGGAGCTTTCCCAACGCAATGAGCTGTGACCCTAAGGCGAGGATCAACGGCGGTGTACCTTTACTGCGGCATGAGCGGCCCCGAAGGAGGTCGATCAGTACCAAGTATGTGAAACTAAAAAAATCGTAAATGAAATCATAATAGTCTATAAAGCGGGAGACATGTATGATACCAAACTACGATTCACAATAAATAAGCGACCATGTCAAGTCGGGACTCACGCCTCAAAGTCATCACTCAAATGTAACTATGGGTCTCACGCCCACAACATCAATCGTGCGTGGAATACCTTCCTCACCGCGGTTATGATATAAAAGCACCAAGGAATACACATGAACACGAGTCCACTGTGTCCTAATAAAAGCGATGCGGGGTAAGTCACGAAGGCATAGCCGACTACTAACACCACATGTACCAACAAGGTCATAAAGCGTGTCATGATATCTGTCTGCACCGTCACATGATCAAAGGCCCGGTCACTCGCGCGATATCAAATGTGCGCGTCTAGCCACAGAACTCTCATGACTCGCGTAGGACAACCTCGTAGGCGCGTGAGGTATTCCTCTCATCGAGGGTAGCTCTCCCGGCGTAAATCACGGACTCGCGATCCAGCGTAGCCACAGACCGCTTGACCACAAGGGCGCAAACTAACACGGAACTCCGTAGTTCGCATGGATCCACGGACCCGCGTGAGGTATTCTCGAATCATGGTCCCGCATCGCTGAGTCTACCCGCGTCGGAGGCGGCTTAACCTCCGAAACAAGTCAAGGTGAGTGGTACAATACCAACATAACGGTGATAGTCAAACAACTTTAAAGCGCGATCGAGGAAAACCCCTTTACACTAACATCACAAGATACTAACACACGTAGCATCCTAGCATGTTTACTTATCAATCAACAAGAAAGTATTACAAGGCTATCACAAACTAACACAATCAAGTTATACACACAAGGTACCTTCTACTATATGTCAACAAGTTCGGGTTTTTATCCCCAAAGTACTTCATACATTAACTCTTTAAAAGATACGTTACTTTCACAAAAACCACACAATACCCGTAGTATATGAAAATAGAGTGATTATCTTTTGAAGTAAATCAAAACACTTACCTTTGTGAAATCAAGTAACAACATTATTTTCCAAACGTCCAAGTTTGCCTAATTTCAAATGTTCACGTTTCTTATTTTAGAAAGGTTTCGTAGTTCATAGTCTTATTCATTTAAGAATATAATTCTCTTTTAAACCATCTGAGAAACATAAGCCTTATATGTGAGTAGGATATTCTTGTTTATAACAATCTTATTACAGCAGCCATGATCTAGAAAATATCATTTTGTCTCATCTTAGCTTCTATGCAGATGGAAGTTTCTACTGGTTTTAATAATACTAAATCTGTCAAAACATTTCCTTTTATTAACGCTGCAGTGGTTTGTCGATACACATTCTGATTTCCGAAATCAGTAAAACATTTTTAAGCCGTTATACCTAACTTCCCATAAAGCTAGTATAACTCTTAAGTTTTCAAAAACCAAGTATTACTCTTCTTTCAAAATGATTCAAAAAAATCTTTTGAAATACTTCAAGTTCTTTATTATCACATAACCAGCCAGTTATAGTTCAAATCAGTTACCTTTTAAAAACCACAAGTATTTTTTTACCTACATAAAGCTGTTATAACCAACTTCCCATAAAGCCGTTATAACACTTTATGTTTTAGACCAATCAAATACATTTAACACGTATGCGTCTCTGGTACCACATAGTTACACACATATCATGCTAGAAGAGATAGGAAGAGGTTCACATACCTCGCGGCGAGTATCGACTAATAGCAAAGCGCTCAAGTACTTCCAACCGTCGGCTACTCCTTAAGCCAAGTAGATCGCGCCATCGTAGTACTTGACCTATAAGGCCACAAGGCACTTATTAACATCTAGATCTTATCGTAGAACATTCTACGAAAATTCAGGCGCCTCCCACGCACATGACAGCGTAAATCTCTCTCTATCGAGGCTATCAAGCCAACCAGGGGGTTATACGTCTAACGGACGTGTACAATTCTACAACACAATAATACTACACAAGTCTCAGTAATGTCTGATCTATGTAATTACGATTCATTACTCTTCTTTGAAAAGGTTTCTTATTATTCAGCTTAAGTCAAAAGACATTGCGATAACTACGTTCATTCTATATATAGTATACTTCAACTATATATTCTAACAACATGTAATTTCCAATTACAATAGGGGACAAGATAATTACCTCGATAAGCCCATAATTATCCAAGTAAAAGTCGATCTGGGCAACGTTTAGCTCAACTCCGGCGCTCAACCCGCTCTAAACCACCCTTAGAAGTTCTAACCAACTTCTACATACTACTCCAACTAACCATGGAGATTTTCCTTAGGGTTTCGGTTTGTGACTGACGGGAAGTATAATAGTATTTTCTGGGCTTTTGTATAAGTGTAACCTTGGGAATACTACAAGGTATTTGGGCCAAGGTATTTGGACATTATAACAATACTAGAGTATTTCTATACCACTGAGGGTATTATACGAGACAACTAGGCTGGGGGTGTATACCCCTCTACCTACCCCAGGGGTACTCTCGGCCAAGGGGAGGACTCTCGGCGAGGGGCCTCATGAGGGAGGGGGAGGCTAGGACGAGAACACACAAGAAGAGGGGGAAGGGATTTTCAAGACTTAGCACAATTTGGATGAAGAAGTTCATCAAAGGGGAGGGGTATTTATAGGTCAAGCCATGGCCAACCAATGACCAAGATGATGCCACGTGCAAGGCAAGTGTAGGGTGAGGATTAGGGCAAGTGTCCTTAGCCAACTTGCACACAAAATATCCTACCAACTCCAAGACAAAATAGGCCATTCCAATCGTCCATAAGAACGCCTCACATCCATCAATTGGAGGGTGACAAGTGTCGCCCTCCCGTTGGTCCAAAATGTTTCGTCTCTCGGAAAAATCCGCAAAAATAAGAAATGACATAGCCGGAATTTTCCCTACGAAAGTCGTGAAACGTTTCGCCAAAACGGCGACTCTAATCGGGTGTTGTGAACAAAGTAAAATCGGCCAAGCCACTTTAAGGCACAAACTTTTCTACGTACGTCCTTACGTACATACTCTGGAAATACGGGGTATAACATTCTCCCCTCCTTAGAAACATTCGTCCCGAATGTTCCTTCTAAGTCTCAAACCAAACGTGCGACAGTATAGTCTTCACTACTATACTTACTGAACAATCACGCCTGGCCCGCCACAGAAACACCTGCGCAAAATACTTACATCCAAGTCCACGAGGAAACACCTCTAACATTACCACAAATACCACTCTCCGGGGTCTAAAATATACTTCCTTCGCACCTTCTCCTTACAAAAGAAATGATCACATCTATGCTCGCCATACATGCTCGCTTCTCCCTTTACTCGTCGTGATACCACTTTTGTCACTTTGCCGCGAGGTTCTAGTGTCACTCGTGACCCGACAAATGGTACCTGGCTGCATGCGATCCCTGAGGCTGTCGTACACTCGAACTCTTACCACATTTCTGATACTGCTTCAGTTTCCAAAACTCGGGGTTACTATCTCTAACGTGGTCATCATTAACTGGGAACACTCTGGATGGATCTCCGATACTTTCCCGATCATAACAATACGAAAGACCGGACGTACTGCCTCCTAAGTCGGACGGCAAATGCTAACATATAGGCAACCTGGCCTATTCTTCACATGAACTCAAAGGCCCAAAGTAACTCGGGCTAAGTTCCCTCTGTATTCCAAAACTCGTCACACCCAACCCGGGGTGGTACTTTCAAGAAGACCGACCGTCAACCTGAACTCTAAGCGTCGTCGCCGATTATCCGCACGATTTCTCTGAGCTGCCAGAACCTCTTCTAGACAAGCTTTACCCTATCCACAGTCTGCTGGAACAAGCCTGAACCAACTATCTGAATCTTGCCAACATCGAACCAATAGACCGGCGACTTACACATCCGCCCCTACAAGGATTCATAAGGCGACATCCGAACACTGAAATGGTAGCTTAAACACTCCCTCCATAGGAGACAACAATCCCCACAACTACCCCTGAAATTCAAACACTGGCCCGAGGGCGAATGCGATTCTGAGACTCACCTGAGTTCTTAACCCTGCTTGGTAAAACTTCCAGAAACAAAAACAGCCGTACCCTGGGCTCCATTGTCTGTCATAAGGTGAAGGCAGGCACCTCGTACAGCCTTACCACCTTCCTGATATAACAACACTGCCGAGCAAACGGTCCTGACCGAAAAACACGATGGGCTGCCCCCATCGGCCCGACTACTGGTTGAATGCATCCACGAACTCGTACGATGGTTAACTAAACTTGGGCCTAACACCCTCGTGACCCTATCACAAGGCGGGACCACCACCAACTGACCCCACCACCAAACAGGTCGTGGGTTGACCCGCAACGTGCCCTCAACCCGACCCGGCAACGCGCAAGACACTAGCTCCCCGATCCGGAAAACTCTCACTAATCACGTTACGAAAACCTAGCGTTCTTCTTAGCTCAACTACCCTCTTTCATATCACACTACTCAGGGACTTATCCCAAACATAGCTCACGTGCACTATGCACTCCGATAAGGGTCAAACATAAAATAAATCTTTACCCGAGATGGCCCTACCCCTAAGGTCTTCACGTAAAAAGCTCTAAGGCTTACACTTCCTATCCCCCAATCTTTCCCGGTTACTAACCATGATTTCTAATCACAAATTACACACTGCTATCAGAACATAGCACTTATGATATACCCATCTTATCATACATACTGATCTCTAGAGGGTTAAGGATAAACATGTATCTACTGCTTCACTCTCCTATGTCGTTCTAATCAAACCTGCCCCGTAGGGCGCATAGCTAAGGGAGGTGACGAACTACCCACCGATCCTGAAGGCTGAGTCCTCCTACTAGGACATCCTTTCGACACATGACCCTGACGGCCGCCGGTAAAACAAGTACCAACTACAAGACGACATTCCCCGGGATGACGTGCAGAAATCGTGAACATTGGGAAAAAGCGAATCGGTGTTTGGAACCTACGTGTAGCTGTGAGCGGAAGCTCTGGAGCTCGACCAACTCCTGATACCCGAGCGTCACGAACCTGTGGAGGACCTTTCTGCACTGGTGGATGTGCATAATCTAATCTGCTGGTGAGGTGACTCGACTCGAAAGTTGCCAAAGGACCTTTCTGTCCTTGCCCTCTTCTGCTGTCCTTTGTTAACCCGTCGATCTCTACATTTCTTGGCCTGCTGCGCACAAGCCCGTACACAGGCCATGCTCAAGCCTAACTGAAGAATTACTCTCGCACAACCCTTTCTAAGATATTCAGCAAGACTCGCGGTACATCGGTATACTCTCTGGTAGCCAAATCCATAGCTAGTAACAGGGTCGCCTCTTTACAATCTATATTCTCTGTTCCCGGTCGTGGGACTGAAGGTTCAAATATTATGGTCGCTGTAGGCATCTGCATTGTCTAAACTCTTACGGGGTGACGTAGCATAACTTCCCCGAATGAAATACCACCCCAGGTGATGATTGGGCCCGTGCCCACGTAACCCTCCGTACTCTACTCGCAGCTCCCTCGGCTGCCTTGCCCTCCTGGGCTCGGGTTGCCTTACGCGGAGGCATAATGGTAAGGGAAAGAAATACGTTAGAGGGTCCAACTTTACAACACAGCTCTAGGGCACGATCTCAGAATGAGAAGAATGGAAACCAACCCTAAATATCATATAGCCTCCTGATTATTGGTGGTGCGCGCACAACCGATAATCAAGACTCTTGGATACGGTGCAGTAGACACTTTCCGAGGATTAATCGCTCGATACCACTTTTGTCACGACCGAACCGGGCAGTGGTTGCCTACCGGGCACCCTAGTGATACAACATCAGAGAAAATCAGCGGAACATAAAACAATAACATGAAATTAATGCAATAAGACAGTGAAATAAGAAGACAGGCTAACCCAAAAACGGTTACCTTCATAATATATAATAATTTGAGCGATTCATCCCTTTCTACAACTCTGCCGCATAGCGATTACTGACCTCTACGAATGATATGTCAGCAACGACGGGCGGGGCCGTCACACCCCGAAAGTAAGCACCTACAACAACAGGGACTATACAAGATAAGCCTCCGAGAAAGCGGAGCTTTCCCAACGCAATGACGTGACCCTAAGAGCGAGGATCAACGGCGGTGTACCTTTACTGCGGCATGAACGGCCCCGAAGGAGGTCGATCTGGCAGTACCAAGTATGTGAAACTAAAAAAAATACTGTAAATGAAATCATAATAGTCTATAAAGCAGGAGACATGTATGATAACCAAACTACAGTTCACAATAAATAAGCAGCCATGTCAAGTCAGGGACTCACGCCCTCAAAGTCATCACTCAAATGTAACTATGGGTCTCACGCCACAACATCAATCGTGCGTGGAATACCTTCCTCACCGTCGGCGATTTATGATATAAAAGCACCAAGGAATACACATGAACACGTGTCCCACTGTGTCCTAATAAAAGCGATGCGGGGTAAATGCGAAGGCATAGCCGACTACTAACACCCACGGTACCAACAAGGTCATAAAGCGTGTCATGATATCTGTCTGCACCGTCACATGATCAAAGGCCGTCACTCGCGCGATGATCAAATGTGCGCGTCTAGCCTCGAACTCTCCGCGACTCTGCGTAGGCCAACCTCGTAGGCGCGTGAGGTATTCCTCGCGTCGGTAGCTACTCCGGCGTCGTCACCGACTCGCGATCCATGAGGCCACAAAACCGCGTGACCACGAGGCCGCAAACTAACACGGAACTCCGTAGTTCGCATGGATCCACGGACCCGCGTAGGTATTCTCGAATCATGGTCCTGCATCGCTGAGTCTACCGCGTCGGAGGCGACAACCTCCTAAACAAGTCAAGGTGAGTGGTACAATACCAACATAACGGTGATAGTCACACAACTTTAAGCGCAGTCGAGGGGAAAACCCCTTTACACTAACATCACAAGATACAAACACACGTAGCCTCCTAGCATGTTGACTTATCAATCAAAAAGAAAGTATTAAAATCCTATCACAAACCAAAACAATCAAGTTATACACACAGGTACCTTCTACTATATGTCAACAAGTTCGGGTTTTATCCCCAAAGTACTTCATACATTAACTCTTTAAAAATACGTTACTTTCACAAAACCACACAATACGTAGTATATGAAAATAGAGTGATTATCTTTTGAAGTAAATCAAAACACTTACCTTTGTAAAATCAAGTAACAACATTATTTTCCAAACGTCAAGTTTGCCTAATTTCAAATGTTCACGTTTCTTATTTTAGAAAGGTTTCGTAGTTCATAGTCTTATTCATTTAAGAATATAATTCTCTTTTAAACCATCGAGAAACATAAGTCTTATATGTGAGTAGGATATTCTTGTTTATAACAATCTTATTACAGTGACCATGATCTAGAAAATATCATTTTGTCTCATCTTAGCTTCTATGCGGATGGAAGTTTCTCTTGGTTTTAATAATACTAAATCACAAAACATTTCCTTTTATTACGCCGCAGTGGTTTGTCGATACACATTCGATTTCAAATCGGTAAAACATTTTTAAGCCGTTATACCTAACTTCCCATAAAGCTAGTATAACTCTTAAGTTTTCAAAACCAAGTATTACTCTTCTTTCAAAATGATTCAAAAAAGCTTTTTAAATACTTCAAGTTCTTTATTATCACATAACCAAATTATAGTTCAAATCGATTACCTTTTAAAAACCACAAGTATTTTTACCTACATAAAGTCATTATAACCAACTTCCCATAAAGCCGTTATAACACTTTATGTTTTAGACCAATCAAATACATTTAACACGTATCGTCTCTGGTACCACATAGTTACACACATATCATGCTAGAAGAGATAGGAAGAGGTTCACATACCTCGCGACAGTATCGACTAATAGCAAAAGCGCTCAAGTACTTCCAACCGCGCTACTCCTTAAGCCAAGTAGATCGCGCCATCGTAGTACTTCAACCTATAAGGCCACAAGGCGCTATTAACATCTAGATCTTATCGTAGAACATTCTACGAAAATTCGTGACTCCCCACATGGCGTAAATCTCCTCTATCGAGGCCGCTATCAAGCCAACCCGGGGGGGTTATACGTCTAACCGGACGGGTACAATTCTACAACACAGTAATACTACACAAGTCTGTGTCTGATACGCCCTATGTAATTACGATTCGAGACTCTTCTTTCGAAAAGGTTTCTTATTATTGGGCTTAAGTCAAAAGACATTGCGATAACTACGTTCGATTCATATATAGTATACTTCAACTATATATTCTAACAACATGTAATTTCCAATTACAATAGGGACAAGATAATTACCTCGATAAGCTCATAATTATCCAAGTAAAAGTCGATCTGGGCAACGTTTAGCTCAACTCAGCGCTCCAACCCAGCTCTAAACCACCTTAGCAGTTCTAACCAACTTCTACATACTACTCCAACTAACTATGGAGATTTTCCTTAGGGTTTCGGTTTTGTGACTGACGGGAAGTATAATAGTATTTTCTGGGCTTTTGTATAAGTGTAACCTTGGGAATACTACAAGGTATTTGGGCCAAGGTATTTGGGCATTATAACAATACTTGGAGAGTATTTCTATACCACAAAAGGGGGGGTATTATACGAAGACAACTAGGCTAGGGGGTGTATACCCTCGGCCTACCCCACTAGGGGTACTCTCGGCCAAGGGGAGGGACTCTCGGCGAGGGCCTCGCAAAGGGGAGGGGAGGCTAGGACGAGAACACAAGAAGAGGGGAAGGGATTTTCAAGACTTAGCACAATTTAGATGAAGAAGTTCATCAAAGGGGAGGGGTATTTATAGGTCAAGCCATGGCCAACCAATGGCCAAGATGATGCCAAGTGCAAGGCAAGTGTAGGGTGAGGATTAGGGCAAGTGTCCTTAGCCAACTTGCACACAAAATATCCTACCAACTCCAAGACAAAATAGGCCATTCCAATCGCCCATGTTAACGCCTCACATCCATCATTGGAGGTGACAAGTGTCGCCTCCCGTTGGTCCAAAATGTTTCGTCTCTCGAAAAATCCGCAAAAATAAGAAATGACATAGCGAATTTTCCCTACGAAAGTGTGGAAACGTTTAGTCAACGACTCTAATCGGGTGTTGTGAACAAAGTAAAATCGGCCAAGCCACTTTAAGGCACAAACTTTTCTACGTACGTCCTTACGTACATACTCTGGAAATATGGGGTATAACAATACATCAGAGTAATCAGCGGAACATAAAAACAATACATGAAACAAAATGTGAAATAAGACACATTTTACCTGAGAGGAAATCGCATTACGGCATATATATATATAATTACAAAGTTGAACAGTTTAATCCTTACAACCACGCTTGTGATTACAAGCTGCACTTAAGATTTATACAACAACTATGATGGGACAGGGCCGCCCATACAGATGTACAAGAACCTACAGACTCAGGGTAACATACCAAAAGATAAGCCTCCGAAGGAACGGAGCTTCCCAATACGCTGAAATGTGATCCTAAACGCGGGGATCGACAGTCGATGTACCTCTACCTGCGGCATGAACGCAGCCCCCCGAAGGAGTCGATGCAACAAGTACCAAGTATGTGAATCAGAAAATCGTAAATGAAATCATAGCGATCTATATAAAGCAGAGACATGTATGATAACCAAACTACGATTCACGATAAATAGCGATCATGTAAGTCGTGACTCGCCTCCGAGTCATCACTCAAATATAACCATAGGTATCACGCGCAACATCAATCACGCGTGGAAAACCTTCCATCACGGCGATCTATGATATAATAACCCCGAGTGCGTATGAACACAAGTCCTACACGATGCCAAAGCCATACTAACAATACTATACAACCAAACCACGGGCGACGGGGCAATCTGGCCGACTACGGATACCAAGGCCGCGTGGCGTGGCCGGCAATGCGAGGGCTAACTACGGTACCAAGTCCGTATCACGAGACCGTCACTACACCGAGCAGGCAAGTCACGAGGGCTAACTACCGGTACAAGGCGAATCAGCCACGAGGCGGGGCAAGTCTGGCCGACCACTAGGTACCAAGGCGAACAAGAAGAAACCTCGTGGAGAGCTAGTCCATGGAATAACACTATCAACGGGAGGCGTGCTGTGGAATTCTCTCGTCCTTTAGATGTCCAAGTAAGTTCTCAACAAGTCAACCGCCTCCACCGAGAGGCAGCGGTAGTATAGAAATACAATTCTTGCACAACAAAGGCTATCACAACAAGCATAGGCAAGTTTCACAACAACAAGCATAGGCAAGTTATACACAACTCAAGGTACTTTCATTTTATGTCAAAGTCCGGGTTTAACCCTAAAGTACTACGTACGTTAAATTCCTTTTAAGAGATCCATTCCTTTTATAAAAGTCACCCGATACCCTTAGTATAGAAATAGAGTGACTTACATCTTTTTAAGTAAACCAAAACAACTTCCATACTTTCCTTTTTAAAACCAAATTAAGGCAATACCATGCCTTCTTTTTGGACCAAAACACTTCTCTTTTTAAAGTCAAGTTACCACATTAAAACCAATGATAAAACCCTTCTTTTGTTCTCATAAAGTCGTTATAACTAACTTCCCATAAAGCTGTTATAACACTTTATGTTTTAAACCAATTTAAGACAAAACAATGCCTTTCTTTTCACTAAAGTTCCAGTTTGCCTAATTTGAATTACTCAAGTCTCTTTATTTTAGAAAAGTTTCATAGTTCAATGTCTTAATCTCTTTTAAAACAATTGAGTAACATAGGCCATATGTGTGAGCAGTTTTATTCTTGTTTATGATCAATCTTATTAAGCAGCCATAATCTAGGAAATGTAATATCATTTTGTCTCATCTTAGTTTCTATGCAGATGGAGGTTTCTACTGGTTTTAATAATACTTTATTATTCAATACATTTTCCTTTATTAACGCTGCAGTGGTTTGTCGGTACTAAATTCGATTCCGAAATCAGTAAAACATTTCTCCTTTTAAAAACCAAGTACTCATTACTCACGAATGAGGTTTCACACAAAATTCATATTAATTCATTCAAGTCAAGTCTCTTATCTTTTAAGATCAAGTCTCTTAACTTCTAAAAATCAGTAAACCATTTCTCTTTACCACACTTAAGACGTTATACCTAACTGCCCATAAAGCTAGTATAACTCTTATGTTTTCAAAACCAAGTATTACTCTTCTTTCAAAACGGTATATTAATCTTTTGAAAAACTTCAAGATTCTTTATTATTCAGGCTTAAGTCAAAAGACATTGCCGTAACACTACATTCAGTTAACACACGTACGTCTACCGTACTATATATATATTCCTTTTAAAATATTTCAAGGTTCTTATTATTCAGGCTTAAGTCAAAAGACATTGCCGTACAACTATATTCAGTTAGCACACTGTTATACCCCGTAGTTTCAGGGTATGTATGCGAGGACGTACGTACGAGAATACGACATTGAAATTGGAAAGGAAGAACGAGGTGATTTTTCCACGGAAAAGTTTAAGGTTATTGTGAAGGAAAAAGGTTCGTCAATGGGAATTGGATTCCCAGATTTGGTATTCGGACTTCTTGGAATATTAGAGAATTATGGAATTTTATTTTCGGAAATGGTCACGTGGGGCCCACGGGAGAAAATTTACGGTTTTGTGGGGCCCACTTTGTTTCGAGATTTTGGCCATTGTGGATATTTTCGGAAGATGAAATATGTTGGACGTGTAGGAGGGCGACACGTGTCCCCACTAGTTGGCTTGGGCGATTTCACTTTGTGCACAACGTTTAGAGTCGTTTCCGACGAAGCGTTTTACTAAACTCGCGTAGGATAAATTCCGGCTATGTCATTTCTAATTTTTGCGGATTTTTCCGAGAGATGAAACAATTTGGACCAACGAGAGGGCGACACTTGTCACCCTCTCATTGGTGGACTTGTCACGGCATTAGGGCCGAATGGATGGCCATTCTTGTCATGTAGTTGGTAGGATATTTTGTGTGCAAGTTGGCCAAGGACACTTGCCTAAATCCTCACCCTACACTTGCCTTGCACTTGGCACCATCTTGGCCCTTGGTTGGCCATCCCTTGACCTCTAAATACCCACTTGTTGAAGAGTTATTTCATCCTAAATCGAGCAATCTTTCTAAGTCTCAAATCCCTCCTCTCCTCTTGTTGTTTCGTCCAAACACACCCTCCCTTTGAGAAGCTCTGGCCAGAGCAACCCCTAGCCTGGCCGAAACCTACCCCTCCTTGGTTAAAAGTTGCCTTCTAGTATTGTTATAATGCCCAAAATACCACAGCCCAAATCCACTTAGTCCTTAGTAGAAGTTCTGAAGAACTTCTAAGGTTTCCTCGGAGCTATCGGAGCGTACAACATAGTAGCTAAACCGAGCTCAGGCGCGACTTTTATCTAGGATATTAATGGGCTTACCGAGGTAAATAACCTTATCCTCCTTTTGTAATTAGAGTATATATAATGTAGAAGTATAGGAATAAGTATTAAATACTTAGAAGGATATTAAAGAATAGAATTGAACTGTTATCACAGTAGAAGGGTTTAAAAGATGAATAATAGAACTGTACTTACATGGGAGTGTTTTCTGATGAACTTAAGTAGCTCACCGGGTAGGGAAATGCTGCCCAAATGTCCATAGAATAACGAACCCTCTGCTTAGAGCTTTATGCGATCTGATACGGGCGTTGATAGGCGTATTTGATATTATAGGTCGATTCTCTGCGCGCGACATATTCAACTTGGCAGGTGGATTTCGCCGAGAAGGTATGTGATTCTTCCTATCCTCTTGAGCATGATATTTTAAAGAATATGTATATAGTACGGTAGGCGTCGTGTGTTAATCGAATAATAATTACGCAATGTCTTGGACTTAAGCTGAATAATAATTACGGCAATGTCTTGGACTTAAGCTGAATAATACTTACGGCAATGTCTTGACTTAAGCTGAATAAAAAGAATCAAGAAGTTCAAAAGAATTAAGAAACCTTTTTGAAAGAAGAGTAACACTTGGTTTTAAAAGCTTAAGAGTTATACTAGCTTTATGGGAAGTTAGGTATAACGGCAAGAGTGGTAAAAAGAACGATTTATTGATTTAAGGAAATAAGAGACTTGACTTATTATACTAATATGAATTTTGTTAAAAAGTGTGAAACCTCATTCGTGAGTAAATAGTATTTTTGGTTTTCAAAAGGAATGATGTTTTCTGGATCGTAATAAATGTCGAACAAACCACAAGGCGCTAATAAAGGGAAATATTGTGACTAATAAAGTATTATTAAAACCGAGAAACTTCCATCTGCATAGGAGCTAAGATGAGACAAAATGATATTACATTTACTAGGTCATTTCATTGTAATAAGATTATTACGAATAATAATAACCTACTCACACTTAGGGTATATGTTTCTCAAATTGTTTTAAAGGATTAAAGCTATGAACTACGAAACCTTTCAAAATGAAACTTGAGTAATTGAAATTAGGCAAACTTAAGCGTTGGGAAAAGAATGTTGTTACTTGATTTTACAAAGAGAAATGTTTTGATTTACTTCAAAAGATAATCACTTTATTTTTATACTACGGGTATTGTGTGACTTTTGTGAAAGAAGCGGATCTTTTAAAGAGTAATACCTAAAGTACTTTGGGGCTAAAAACCCGAACTTGTTAGCATAATGTAGAAAGTACCTTGTGTGAATAACTTGATTGTATTGATTTGTGATAGTCTTGTAATACTTTCTTGTTGACTTGATAAATAAACATGTTAGGATGCTACGTGAGTTAGTATCTTGTGATGTTTGTGTAGAGGGTTTTCCTTATTATGCTTAGATTGTTTAACGATAAAGCTGTCATGTTGATATTATATCACTCATGATTAGGGGTTAAGTGCCTCCGTCACGGGGTAGACTCAAAGTGGTCTAGTGACCTATGATTCGAGAATACCTTATGCGTATGCGTATGGCCTATGCGGAGCTACGGAGTTCGTGTTAGTATCGGCCCTTTGGTCATGCGGTCTTTGTGGCCATGCGGACGACGAGTCCAGGACGCTGCCGGGGAGTAGCTACCCTCGATGCGGGGAATACCTCATGCGGTCCATTGGAGTGGCCCATGCGGAGCTACGAAAAGTTTCAGGGCTAGACGCGCACATTAGATACTGCGGGCGAGTGGCCAGCTTTGATCATGTGACGGTGCAGGCGGATCTCATGATCTGATTTACGTCCTTGTTATCGGGGTTTTTAGTAGTCGGCTATGCCTCGTACTTACCGTCTGGTTTTATGATGACTTTGAGGCGTGAGTCCACGACTTGACATATTTGTTTATTTATTGTGAATCGTAGTTTTGGTTATCATACATGTCTCCCGCTTTATATAGACTACTATGATTTAATTTCTGATATTTTGATTTCACATACTTGGTACTGTTGTCTTGACCTCCTTGAAGTGCGTTCATGCTGCAGTAAATGTATTCCTCTTGTTGATCCCGTTCTTAGGATCACCGTTTGGCGTTGGGAAAGCTCGTTTCTCGGAAGCTTAGCATTTTGGTATGGTCCCTGTCGTTGTAAGATATTTGTATTCAGGTATGGCGGGGCCTGTCCGCCATGTTGTTTTAAACTCTTAGAAGTCAGTAGACTGTTGTAAGGTTGGGATGCTATTCATTTTGGGGTATTTATATACATGTATGCGAAGGCAACTTTTCCCGAAGCGTGTCTTATTTATCTTGTTTCATATTATGGGTGTTTTATTTTCCGCTGATTTCTCTGATGTATGACTACTTGGGTGCCCGGGTAAGGCACGATCCACGAACCGGGCAGTCGTGGCAGTGGTATCGAGAAGTTAATCCTCGGAAAGTGTCTGAGCCGTATCTAGTAAGTCTTGATTATCGGTGTGTTGTGCACCACACCAATAATCGAGGCTATAGGATATTTAGGATTGGTTTCCATTCTTCTCACTCGAGATCGTGCTTTAGAGGCGTGTTATAAGTTGGACCCTCTAACGTATTCCTTTCCTTTACGATTATGCCTCGCGCGAACCTTTCGGGCCTGTGAAGCGGCAAAGCGTGAAGGAGGCTGCGAGTAAGTCAAAGATTTAGAAGACACGTGCCCAATCATCACTGAGGTGATGCTTCGCGAGGAGTTACGAGGCGTCTCCAGCGGCAGAGTTTGGCACAACGGCAGTTCCTCTGCGGCCATGACATCCGGACCTTGATTCCACGACTTGGAAGCGGAAAATATGGATTGGAAGGAGACGGCCTGTTACTAGCAAGGACTTGGCGGCAAAGAGTATTTTATGTACCGTATACCAAGGATATTGATGCTTATCTAAAGAAGGGTTGTGAGGAGTAGCTCTTGATCGAGAGCAGGCGAGGCTTGCGTTCAGGATTATGTCGTGGTGAGAGAGGTAGAGATCGGCAGTTAAACAAGATCAGCGAAGAGGGCGTTTGGCGTAATCATTTGGTAACTCTCGGCGAACCGCCTCGTGAATTAGACATGCGCCTCCGCCCGGTCTGAGTGTCCTCCGAGGTTCGATTTTCCTCGGTGTTCACGGTGTGGCGTCGTAAATCGGGAAGTGTCGTCTTTTTGGTGCTTGTTTTTATTGCGCGTCGAGGGCCATATGGCGAGAATGTTCTATGAGGAAGGATGCAAGTAGGAAGACTCGGCCTACGGTCGATTGTGGATCTGATGGTTCGGAGAGGAGGGGGTGTTAGCCAGGGGAGGCCACCCCCACCTCCGTGTGGCCGTTGTGGTCGATGTCATCGTGGGGAGTGTCGTGCTTCTGCGACAGCTTGTTTTGTTTGCGGCCAGCAGGGCCATTTTGCGAAATTGTCCAACGAGTTGGCGGGGATGTAGGGACTCGGCGCCGGGGTCAGTGGATAGTTCATCACCTTCCCCAGCTATGCGCCCAGCAGGGCGGGATTGACTAGACGACCTAGGGGAAGTGCCGCGTAGATACATGTATATCCTTAACCCTTTAGAGATTTATATGTGTAGCAAATATCTTAAGTATTGTTTTCGGTTAGCATGGTGTTAGTGTGATTAGAATTGTTGATTAATTAAGCTAGGTAAGATTGGGACGAGAAAGTGTAGGAGCCTTAGAATATTACGTAGAAGACCTTAGAGCGAGGCCATCTTTGGTAAAGAATTATTTCGTGTTTGACCCTTATCAAAGTGCATAATATACGTGAGATATTTTTATGGGATGAATCACGAGTGTTGTGAAAGCGAAGAGGTGGTTGAGCTTAGAAAGGCACCGCTAGGTTTTAAACGTGATTAGTGAGATTGTTCGGATCGGGGAGCTAGTGTTTTCTTGGCGTTGCGGGTCGGGTTGAGGCCGTGTTGCGGGTCGACCACGCCCTGTTTGGTGATGGGGTCAGTTTGTGGTGGTCCCGCTTTGTGTTAGGATCACGAGGGTGTTAGGCCCAGGTTTAGTTAACCATTGTACGAGTTCGTGGATGTGTTCGACCAGTAGTCGGGCTGATAGGGTCAACCCGTCTTATATTTTAGTCAAATCGTGTACTCGGTAGTAAGTTGCGAGATGATTATTTCAAGAAGGTTGTAAGGTTGCACGGGGTGCCTACCTTCACCTTATGGCTGACAGGGGAGTCCAAGTTGCGGCTGTTTCTTTTCTGGAAGAGTTACCAGGCAAGGTTAGGAACTCAGGTGAATCTCAGTGTCGCATTCACCCTCGGGCCAGTGTTTGGATTTCGGGAGTAGCTGTAAGGACTCTTCGCCCCTTGTTGAGTATGTATTATATAGCTACCATTTCAGTATTCGGGTGTCGCCGTTTGGAGCCTTTTTATAAGCGCTAGTGTAAGATTGCCGATCGATTGATTCGATGTAAGCAAGGTGCAGACAGTTGGTTCGTACTTGTTCAGCAGGGCGTGGATAGGGTGGAGCTTATCCGTAAGAGGTTATTGGCAGCTCAGTTCGATTGGGAGCGATGCGAAACATGGTAGGTGATAAGGAAGAGTTCGAGTGTACGAGAAGGGTACGGCGAGTAAGGAAAAGTGACAAAAGTGGTATGGGAAGAAACGAGCATGTATTACAGGCATAGGTGTGATCATTTCGTTTGTAAAGAGTAGGTGCGAAGGGAGTATCTTTTTAGACCTCTAGTAGGAGCTTTCGTGATAGAGGTGATTCCTCGTGGACTTGGAGATAAGTAGGTGCGTTTGTTGTGTTGTGGCCAGGTGTGGCATGGATGTTTAAGTAAGTATAGCGATAAGGACTATCTTGGCGCTGCTTGTTACGATACCTAGAAGGAACATTCGGGCGAATGTTTCTAAGGAGAGGAGAATGTTATACCCGTAGTTTCGGGGTATGTATGCGAGGGCGTGCGTGCGAGAATCGACATTGAAGTGGAAAGGAAGAGCGAGGTGATTTTCCACGGAAAAGTTTCGGTTTTGTGAAGGAAAAAGGTTCGTTAATGGGGTGGATTCCCAGTTTGGTATTCGGACTTCTTGGAATATTAGAGAATTATGGAATTTTATTTTCGAAATGGTCACGTGGGGCCCACGGAGAAAATTCTGATTTTGTAGCCCACTTTGTTTTGAGATTTTGGCCATTGTGGATATTTTCGAAGATGAAATATGTTGGGCGTGTAGGAGGCGACACGTGTCACCCCCTAGTTGGCTTGGGCGATTTCACTTTGTGCACAACACGTTTAGAGTCGTTTCAAGCGAAACGTTTTACTAAACTCGCATAGGATAAATTCGCTATGTCATTTCTAATTTTTGCGGATTTTTAGAGACGAACACTTTGGACCAACGAGAGGCGACACTTGTCACCCTCTCGTTGGTGGACTTGTCACGGCATTAGGGCGAATGGATGGCCATTCTTGTCATGTAGTTGGTAGGATATTTTGTGCAAGTTGGCCAAGGACACTTGCCTAAATCCTCACCCTACACTTGCCTTGCACTTGTCACCATCTTGGCCCTTGGTTGGCCATCCCTTGACCTATAAATACCCCCTTGTTGAAGAGTTATTTCATCTAAATTGAGCAATCTTTCTAAGTCTCAAATCCCTCCTCTCCTCTTCTTTGTTTCGTCCAAACACACCTCCCCTTTGAAGCTCTGGCGAGAGCAACCCCTAGCCTGGCAAACCTACCCCACTCCCTTGGTTAAAAGTTGCCTTCTAGTATTGTTATAATGCCCAAAATACCACAGCCCAAATCCTTAGTCCTTAGTAGAAGTTGTGAAGAACTTCTAAGGTTTCTGGAGCTATCGGAGCGTTCAACTTAGGAGCTAAACCTTGCTCGGTAGCGACTTTTATCTAGGATATTATTGGGCTTACCGAGGTAAATAACCTTATCCTCCTTTTGTAATTAGAGTATATATCTTTGTAGAAGTATAGGAATAAGTATTAAATACTTAGAAGGATATTAAAGAATAGAATTGATCATTATCACAGTAGAAGGGTTTAAAAGATGAATAATAGAATTGTACTTACATAGAATTTGTTTTCTGATGAGACTTGAGTAGCTCAGGGTAGGAAGTGTTGCACAAATGTCCATAGAATAACGAACCCTCGCTTAGAGCTTTGTATGCGATCTGATACGGGCGTTGATAGGCGTGTTGGTATCATATAGGTCGATTCTCTGCACGACATATTCAACTTGGCAGGTGGATTTCGCCGAGAAGGTATGTGATTCTTCCTATCCTCTTGAGCATGATATTTTAAAGAATATGTATATAGTACGGTAGACGTACGTGTGTTAACTGAATAATAATTACGGCAATGTCTTTGGACTTAAGGCTGAATAATAATTACGGCAATGTCTTCGGACTTAAGCCTGAATAATACTTACGGCAATGTCTTCTGACTTAAGCCTGAATAAAAAGAATCTGAAGAAGTTCAAAAGAATTAAGAAACCTTTTTTGAAAGAAGAGTAACACTTGGTTTTAAAAGCTTAAGAGTTATACTAGCTTTATGGGAAGTTAGGTATAACTGTTATACCCCGTATTTCCAGAGTATATACGTGTGGACGTACGTACGAATTTTGAGCCTTAAGTTAGGCATGTTTCGAAATTTTGGGCACAAGTGCCGATTAGAGTCGTTTTACGGCGGAGCGTTTCCACGGACTTTCGTAGAAAATTCCGGCTATGTCATTTATAATTTTGCGGATTTTTAGAGGCGAAACATTTTGGACCAACGGGAGGGTGACGTGTCACCCGCATTAGTAACAAGTGGAGGACTTGGGCGATTGGGCGTCAAGAGGATCGGTTGGCCTTGGCGATTGGTCCCTTGAATTGTGCCTTGTTTGGCCTTGTTTTGTGGAGTGTTTTGTGGAGTGTTTTGTGGAGTAGGGTTAGGGTGCACGTGGCTTGATCTTGGCCTTACACTTGCCTTGCACATGGCTTGATCTTGGCCATTGGTTGGCTTTTGGTTTTGCTATAAATACCCACAAGTGTGAAGACTTCATCCATTCAAAAACTTCCAAGTCTTGAAACCCTCTCCTCCTTCTTGTTGTGCTAGCCAGAGCTTCCCCTCATCCCCCTTTTGTGAGGCCTTGTGGCGAGCACACCCCTCCCCTTTGTGGTGCCTTGGCGTGGGTACCCACTAGCCTAGTCGTTTCGTATAATACCACGTTGTGGTATAGAAATACTCTCTAGTATTGTTATAATGTCCAAATACCTTGGCCTAAATACCTTGTAGTATTCCCGAGGTTACACTTATACAAAAGCCCGGAAAATACGATTATACTTCCTTTAGCCACAAAAACGAAACCACTAAGGAAATCTTCACCCGTTGTTGAAGTTGTAAGTAGAAGTTGGTTAGAACTTCTAGGGTTGTTTGGGCGCTCGGAGTAGGAGCTAAGCGTTGCTCGGGATCGACTTTATACTTGGATAATTTTGGGCTTATCGAGTAACACTCTTGTCATATTGTAATTGGAAATTACATAAGTGTTGAATATATAGTTGTTGTATACTATATAGAAATGAACTTAGAATTTTGGCAATGTCTTTTGACTTAAGCACGAAGAGCGAAGAATTGAGCAGTAATCACATGAAGGATAATAAAGAAGAAGCTGATGTAATTACCTAGGGTGTATTACGATAGACTTATGTAGCATTCTTGTGTAGTAGAATTATGCGCATCCGGTTAGGCGTGTTAACCCCCGGTTGGCTTGGTAGCGACCTCGATAAAGGAGGAGATTTCTGTTGTTGCGGAGGTCTTAGAATTTTACGTAGAAAGATAGAAACTTGTGTTTTGGGGTTAATAAACGTTTGTGACCTTTATAGGTGAAAGTACTAAGAGTAGCGTATTCTACTCGAGGAGTGGAAAGGGCTAGCAAGGTGGTAGTACTTGGAGCATTTTGCTTATTGTCGATAAATCGTCGCGAGGTATGTGAACCTCTTCCTATCTCTTCTAGCATGATATCGTGTAACTATGTAGTCTGGTAGGCGTACGTGTGTTTAAAGTATTTGATTGGTTTGAAACATAAAGTGTTATAACGGCTTTATGGGAGTTAGTTATAATGACTTTATGTAGGTAAGAAAATACTTTGTGGTTTTAAAAGGTAATCGGTGTGAATTATAAGCGGCTAGTTATAATAAAGAACTTGATGTATTTCAAAAGATTTATAAGTCGTTTTGAAGGAGAGTAACACTTGGTTTTAAAGGTTTTAAAAGAGTTATACTAGCTTTTTGGGAGTTAGGTATAATGTCTTAAGAGAGGTAAAGAAAATGGTTTACTGATGTTAGAAGTTAAGAGACTTGATCTTATAAGATAAGAGACTTAACTTATTTGTTTTTAATGTGAATGTTTGTGTGAAATCTCATTCGTGAGTAATGAGTACTTGGTTTTATTTAAAAGGATAATGTTTCTTGATTTGGAAATCGAATGTGTATCGACAGGACCATTTGCGGCGTTAATAAAGGAAAATGTCTTGACTAATGATGTATCGTATTAAAACCAGTAGAAACCTCCATCTGCATAGAAACTAAGATGAGACAAAATGATATTACATTTTCTAGATCATGGCTGCTGTAATAAGAATGATGTAAACAAGAATAACCTACTCTCACGTGAGACATATATTACTCAATTGTTCTAAAAGGAATCAAGTGATTAAGTTTGGAACTATGAAACCATTTGAAAATGAGAAGCTTGAGTAATTGAAACTAGGCAAAAGCGGAACTTAGGAAAAGAATGTTGTTACTTGATTTTGAAAAGGAATGTGGGTTGGTCATTCTAATACTACTGTATCGGGTGACTTTTATAAAAGTAATGGATCTCTTTTAAAAGAACTTAACGTATGTAGTACTTTGGGGTTACAAACCGGACTTTGGCATAAAATGAAAGTACTTTGAGTTGTGTGAGACTTGCCTATGCTTGTTGTTGTGAAACTTGCCTATGCTTGTTGTTGTGAAACTTGCCTATGCTTGTGATGATAGCCTTGGTTGTGTAAGTGTGGTATTTACGTATTCTGGCGTCTCGGTAGAGGCGGTTGACTTATTGAACTTACTTGGAGCGTCTTTGGCGGTGATGGAGAATTCCACGGGTATGTTTCCATTTTGATTCTTGTCTTGTTGTTGATGTCACATGGACATGTCTGCCGTCACGATATTCGGGCATCGCGGCCGTGCGGCGGGTTGATTACCGATATATGGTTATGCGCAACATGGGCGTGTCTACACCGTCTGATGTCCGGGGCATGTGGCCGTGCGGCGAGGTTGACCACGATATATTGTTATTGAGGTTACATGGGCATGTCTGCCGTCACGATGTCCGGGGCATGTGGCCGTGCGGCCTTATTATTGTTGCATCATGGACATGTATACACCGTCACGATATTCGGGGCATGTGGCCATGATGCGAACATGATGGATGTGGTGGGCGTGAGACCCATAGTTATATTTGAGTGGTGACTTTGCGGGCGTGAGTCCCTGACTTGGCTGCTTTTATGTTGCGTACTGTATTTTGGTTATCATACATGTCTCACGCTTTATATGGTATTATGATTTAAGCTGCGATATTCTGATTTCACATACTTGGTACTGTTGTCTTGACCTCCTTCGGGGCTGCGTTCATGCGCAGTGAAGTACATCGATCGTGGATCCGCTCTTAGGATCTCACGCGTGTCGGAAAGCTCGTTCCTACGAGGCTTATCTTTGGTATGTTTCCACTGAGTTGTAGGTTCTTGTACATTCGGGGTATGGCGAGCCCTGTCCGTCATAGTTGTTGTATATCTTAAGTGCAGAAATCTTGTTGTGGGCGGGGTTGTAAAGGATTAAAGCTATTCGGGTTTTATGTATATAGAAGGCAAGCTGTTTTGGTTGGCTGTTTATTTACTATATCTCTTGTTTAGTGACTCATGTTTTATGTTCGCTGATTTTCTCGATGTATGTATCACTAGGGTGCGGGGTAAGGCACCGATGGCGGGCCGGAGTTTGGCGTCACAAGTGGTATCGAGCGATTAGTCCTCGGAAAGTGTCTGAGCACCGTGTCTAGTAGAGTCTTGATTATCGGTGTGTTGTGCACCACATCTATGTCGGAGGCTATAGGACATTTAGGATTGGTTTCCATTCTTCTCATTACGAGATCGTGCCTTAGAGGCATGTTGTAAGTTGGACCCTCCGACGTGTTTCGTTTTTACGATTATGCCTCTGCGAAAGGCAACGGGGCCCGAGAAGGCAAAGCGGCCAGAGGCGCTAGTGTGATTCGAGGAGAATGCGAGCGCGAGCGTCGATGCACGAGCAGTGCTTCCGGCGGGTTTCGCAGCGCCGCCCGGCCAGCGAGTTTAGGCGCAGCGGTGGGCTGCGAGACTCTGATACTGAGCCTCCAGATCCGATGCAGGCGAGAAGAGTTGAGTTACAAGAGATGGCGATTCTTGGCGAAGTCGTGGCAGATATGAGATAAATTTGGATCTGTTATTCCCGATAGCACCGTAGTTCACCCCGGCGAGCGGTTTGAGGCTACGAGACTTTACGAGATGTAGCCCGAGTTCTGGTCGAGGCACGAGGATGATCGCGGGAGTTCATCAAGCGATTCTGACGGATCGTAAAGTGATCAAGGCTTGGAGACCGAGTCGGTGGTCCTAGGTTCGCATCGGCTGCGTGATACGCATGATCGGGTTTGATCGTGGGAGCTGTCGGGAGAGAATGCACTTCCAGCCGTTTGGGGCGAGTTTTGGGGGCCTTCGGCACATTTCTTGCCTCACGGATGAGGAGGCTCGGGTAAACAGTTTTTGATGTTGAGGCGAGCAGGCGTCTGATTCGGGAGTACAATGTGGAGTTCGACTCATTGGCGGTATGTTCCGTATTAGTAGCTAGTATGGAGGATCGAGTGCGATATGTTCTGAGGCTCGATGATTACCTAGCGAGAGAGTTGTGCGGTGTTTCTCTTGGTAGGGCATGGACATTGCCGCGTGCGAGCTCATGCACTTGGAGTGCGAGGCGCGAGATCGACGGGTGGACCGCTTTGTGAGAAGAAGAAGGCGGCGGATATTTTGGCGACTTTCGAGGCGGACCGCCTCAGCCGGACTAGTTATGTACCTCCGCCATTGCAGAGTGGTCCTCGCAGCCGGGACCCTTAGGATATTCGGGAGGCGGTGCAGGCTCCCGGGTTTGACTTTCGAGAGTAGGGTGTTGGCGGATCGATCACCCCTGCGCCGGTGTGGTCGATGTGGTAGACCGCATTTCGAGTGTCGTAGTACGAGGAGCTTGTTATTCTTGCGGCCAACGGGGCCATATGACGAGGCCGTCAGAGCCGGGTAGCGGCTGGTAGGATAGCCTGAACTATTAGAGCGATTGCGGGCCACGGTAGAGTCGCGGTGGAAGTTCAGTTTAGCGGTCCTTGACCGCCTAGTTTCAGGTATATCCTTAACCCTGTAGATACTTGTATGTATTGATGTTAATGCTGTGTTAAGTGTTATGTTTGGATAGCTTTGTGCTAAAATATGATTTAGAACCCTGGTTAGTGAAAAGGGTAAGTCCACAGGTAGTGTGAAATGGAAGTGGTAGCTTTCGCGACTGTATAGGTAGGATTGTTAGTGTCGGGGAACAAGGGCTTGACGCGATTGTGGGTCGGGTTGAGGGCGTGATACGGTCAACCCGTGCCGAATTAAAGTAAGTCGATTCTGGGTGGTCCTCCGGTGGTAGGGTCACGAGGATGCTAGGCCAAGTTTGTATGACCATCGTATGAGTTGGTGGATATGTTCGACGAGCGGGTCGTGGAGGCGGGAGCGACCTTAGAAATCGAGGTTAGTGAGATGACCAAGTTTGGAGTAGTGACTCGAGGGTTGGAAGCAGGCGTTGTGAAGTGTGTGCGGATACTAGAACGAGTTCGGTGTTCGTGGCAGTACTACGAGAAAGGGAGAAGTGAGCGTGTGTTTTGTGGCGGTGTGGCATGATTGTTTTTAAATGCGTATAGCGGTGAAGACTATCTTGGCGCTGTTTGTTTTGAGACCTTGAAGGAACATTCGGGACGAATGTGTCTAAGGGGGGAAGAATGTTATACCCCGTATTTCCAGAGTATCTACGTGTGGGCGTGCGTGCAATTTTGAGCCTTAAGTTAGGCATGTTTCGAAATTTTGGGCACAAGTGCGATTAAGTCGTTTTTACGGCGGAGCGTTTCCCACGGACTTTCGTAGAAAATTCCGGCTATGTCATTTATAATTTTTGCGGATTTTTCCGAGAGGCGAAACATTTTGGACCAGCGGGAGGGTGACATGTGTCACCCCGCATTATAGCAAGTGGAGGACTTGGGCGATTGGGCGTCAAGAGGATCGGTTGGCCTTGGCGATTGGTCCCTTGAATTGTGCTTGTTTTGGCCTTGTTTTGTGGAGTGTTTTGTGGAGTGTTTTGTGGAGTAGGGTTAGGGTGCACTTGGCTTGATCTTGGCCTTACACTTGCCTTGCACATGGCTTGATCTTGGCCATTGGTTGGCTTTTGGTTTTGCTATAAATACCCACAAGTGTGAAGACTTCATCCATTCAAAAACTTCCAAGTCTTGAAACCCTCTCCTCCCTTCTTGTTGTGCTGAGAGCTTCCCCTCCTCCCCACTTTTCGTGAGGCCTTGTGGCGAGAGCACACCCTCCCCTTGTGGTGCCTTGGCGTGGGGTACCCCACTGCTAGTCGTTTTTAGTATAATACCCCTTGTTGTGGTATAGAAATACTCTCTAGTATTGTTATAATGTCCAAATACCTTGGCCTAAATACCTTGTAGTATTCCCGAGGTTACACTTATACAAAAGCCGGAAAATACGATTATACTTCCTTTAGCCACAAAAGCGAAACCACTGGAAATCTTCACGTTGTTGAAGTTGTAAGTAGAAGTTGGTTAGAACTTCTAAGGGTTGTTGGGCGCTCGGAGTAGGAGCTAGCGTTGCTCGGGATCGACTTTATACTTGGATAATTTTGGGCTTATCGAGGTAACACTCTTTGTCGCTATTGTAATTGGAAATTACATAAGTGTTGAATATATAGTTGTTGTATACTATATATAGAACTGAACTTAGAATTTTGGCAATGTCTTTTGACTTAAGCTGAAGAGCGAAGAATTGAGCAGTAATCACATAGAAGGATAATAAAGAGAAGAAGCAGTAATTACCTAGGGTGTATTACGATGAACTTATGTAGCATTCTTGTGTAGTAGAATTATGCGCATCCGGTTAGGCGTGTTAACCCACGGTTGGCTTGGTAGCCGACCTCGATAAAGGAGGAGATTTCTGTTTGTTGCGGGAGGTCTTCTTGAATTTTACGTAGAAAGATGAAACTTGTGTTTTGGGGTTAATAAACGTTTGTGACCTTTATAGGTGAAAGTACTAAGAGTAGCGTATTCTGCTCGAGGAGTGGAAAGGGCTAGCAAGGTGGTAGTACTTGGAGCATTTTGCTTATTGTCGATAAATCGTCGCGAGGTATGTGAACCTCTTCCTATCTCTTCTAGCATGATATCGTGTAACTATATGTAGTACGGTGAAGCGTACATGTGTTTAAAGTATTTGATTGGTTTGAAACATAAAGTGTTATAACGGCTTTATGCGAGTTAGTTATAACGACTTTATGTAGGTAAGAAAATACTTTGTGGTTTTAAAAGGTAAGCGGTGTGAATTATAAGCGGCTAGTTATAATAAAGAACTTGATGTATTTCAAAAGATTTATAAGTCGTTTTGAAGGAGAGTAACACTTGGTTTTAAAGGTTTTAAAAAGAGTTATACTAGCTTTTTGGGGAGTTAGGTATAATGTCTTAAGAGGTAAAGAAAATGGTTCTTGATGTTAGAAGTTAAGAGACTTGATCTTATAAGATAAGAGACTTAACTTATTTGTTTTTAATGTGAATGTTTGTGTGAAATCTCATTCGTGAGTAATGAGTACTTGGTTTTATTTAAAGGATAATGTTTCTTGATTTGGAAATCGAATGTGTATCGACAGGACCAACTGCGGCGTTAATAAAGGAAAATGTCTTGAATAATGATGTATCGTATTAAAACCGGTGAAACCTCCGTGCATAGAAACTAAGATGAGACAAAATGATATTACATTTTCTAGATCATGTTCTTTGTAATAAGAATGATGTAAACAAGAATAACCTACTCTCGTGAGACATATATTACTCAATTGTTCTAAAAGGAATCAAGTGATTAAGTTTTGGAACTATGAAACCATTTGAAAATGAGAAGCTTGAGTAATTGAAACTAGGCAAAGCTGGAACTTAGGAAAAGAATGTTGTTACTTGATTTTGAAAAGGAATGTGGGTTGGTCATTCTAATACTACGGGTATCGGGTGACTTTTATAAAAGTAATGGATCTCTTTTAAAAGAACTTAACGTATGTAGTACTTTGGGGTTACAAACCGGACTTTGGCATAAAATGAAAGTACTTTGAGTTGTGTGAGACTTGCTATGCTTGTTGTTGTGAAACTTGCCTATGCTTGTTGTTGTGAAACTTGCCTATGCTTGTGATGATAGCCTTGGTTGTGCAAGTGTGGTATTTACGTATTCTGGCGTCTCTCGGTAGAGGCGTTGACTTATTGAGAACTTACTTGGGCGTCTTTGGCGGTGATGGAGAATTCCACGGTATGTTTCCATTTTGATTCTTGTCTTGTTGTTGATGTCACATGGACATGTCTACACCGTCACGATGTCGGGAGCATGCGGCCGTGCGGCCGGTTGATTACCGATATATGGTTATTCTTGCAACATGGGCGTGTCTACCGTCACGATATTCGGGGCATGTGGCCGTGCGGCGGGGTTGACCACGATATATTGTTATTGAGGTTACATGGGCATGTCACCGTCACGATGTCCGGCATGTGGCCATGCGGCCTTGTTGTGTGTTGCATCATGGACATGTCTACACCGTCGCGATTCGGGCATGTGGCCATGATGCGAACATGATGGATGTGGTGGGCGTGAGACCCATAGTTATATTTGAGTGGTGACTTTGAGGCGTGAGTCCACGACTTGACCTTTTATGTTGCGTCTTTGTATTTTGGTTATCATACATGTCTCACCTTTATATAGTATTATGATTTAAGCTGCGATATTCTGATTTCACATACTTGGTACTGTTATCTTGACCTCGCCCGGGGCTGCGTTCATGCGCAGTAGAGGTACATCGGTCGTGGATCCCCTCTTAGGATCTCACTTGCGTGTCGGAAAGCTCGTTCCTACGAGGCTTATCTTTGGTATGTTTCCACTGAGTTGTAGGTTCTTGTACATTCGGGGTATGGCGAAGCCACTGTCCGTCATAGTTGTTAATATATCTTAGAGTGCATGCAATCTTGTTGTAGGCGGGGTTGTAAAAGGATTAAAGCTATTCGAGTTTTATGTATATAGAAGGCAAGCTGTTTTGGTTGCTGTTTATTTACTATATCTCTTGTTTAGTGACTCATGTTTTATGTTCGCTGATTTTCTCGATGTATGTATCACTAGGGTGCGGGGTAAGGCACGATGTGAACGGAGTTTGAGCGTCCGCAATAACGACTAAGAGTGATAAAAAGAACGATTTATTGATTTAAGGAAATAAGAGACTTGACTTATTATACTAATATGAATTTTGTTAAAAAGTGTGAAACCTCATTCGTGAGTAAATAGTATTTTGGTTTTCAAAAGGAATGATGTTTCTGCGTCGTAATAAATGTCGAACAAACCACGAGCGCTAATAAAGGGAAATATTGTGACTAATAAAGTATTATTAAAACCGATGAAACTTCCATCTGCATAGGAGCTAAGATGAGACAAAATGATATTACATTTACTAGGTCATGGCTGCTGTAATAAGATTGTTACGAATAATAATAACATACTCACACTTAGGGTATATGTTTCTCAAATTGTTTTAAAGGATTAAAGCTATGAACTACGAAACCTTTCGAAAATGAGAAACTTGAGTAATTGAAATTAGGAAAACTTAAGCGTTGGGAAAAGAATGTTGTTACTTGATTTTACAAAGAGAAATGTTTTGATTTACTTCAAAAGATAATCACTTTATTTTTATACTACGGGTATTGTGTGACTTTTGTGAAAGAAACGGATCTTTTAAAAGAGTAATACATAAAGTACTTTGGGGCTAAAAACTCGAACTTGTTAGCATAATGTAGAAAGTACCTTGTGTGAATAACTTGATTGTATTGATTTGTGATAGTCTTGTAATACTTTCTTGTTGACTTGATAAATAAACATGTTAGGATGCTACGTGAGTTAGTATCTTGTGATGTTTGTGTAGAGGGGTTTTCCCTTATTATGCTTAGATTGTTTAACGATAAAACTGTCATGTTGATATTATATCACTCATGATTCCGGGGGTTAAGCTGCCCTCCGATGCGGGGTAGACTCAGGCGGGTCTAGTGACCTATGATTCGAGAATACCTTATGCAGGTCTATATGGCCTATGCGGAGCTACGGGAGTTCCAGGTTAGTATGCGGCCCTTGTGGTCATGCGGTCTTTGTGGCCATGCGGACGACGAGTCCAGGACGCTGCCGGGGAGTAGCTACCCTCGATGCGGGGAATACCTCATGCGGGCCATTGGAGTGGCCCATGCGGAGCTACGAAAAGTTCGGGGCTAGGCGCGCATTAGATCTGCGAGCGAGTGGCGGCTTTGATCATGTGACGATGCAGACGGATCTCATGATCTGATTTACGTCCTTGTTATCTTGGGGTTTTAGTAGTCGGCTATGCCTCGTACTTACCCGTGCGGTTTTATGATGACTTTGAGGCGTGAGTCACGACTTGACATATTTGTTTATTTATTGTGAATCGTAGTTTTGGTTATCATACATGTCTCCGCTTTATATAGACTACTATGATTTCATTTACAGTATTTTGATTTCACATACTTGGTACTGTTGTCTTGACCTCCTTGGGTGCATTCATGCCGCAGTAAAGGTACTCTACGTTGATCCCGTTCTTAGGATCACCGTTTGACGTTAGGAAAGCTCCGTTTCTCAAAGCTTAGCATTTTAGTATGGTCCCGTCGTTGTAAGATATTTGTATTCAGGGTATGGCGGGGCCTGTCCGCCATTGTTGTTTTAAACTCTTAGAGTGCATGAGACTGTTGTAAGGTTGGGATGTATCTGTTCATTTTGGGGTATTTATATACATGTATGCGAAGGCAACTTTTCTCGAAAGCGTGTCTTATTTATCTTTGTTTCATATTATGGTTGTTTTATTTTCCGATTTCTACGATGTATGACTACTTGGGTGCGGGTAAGGCACGATCCACGAACCGGGCGGGTCGTGACACACACGTACGTCTACCATATTATATATACATATTATTCAGGTTTAAGTCAAAAGACATTGCCACACGTACGTCTACCGTACTATATATATTCTTTTAAAATACTTCATGCTCAAGAGTATAGGAAGAATCACATACCTCGCGACGATTATCGACTATAAGCAAAACGCTCCACGGCTATAACCCGGCTAGCCTTGTCCACCTTCCAAGTAGTATATGCTACTCATGACATTCAACCAATAAAGGTTATCGATCTGCGTAAATACATTCTATGTAAATGCAGTTCAATCTTCTACTTATATATTCTTACGATGTGATTTGGTTCAAGTCTTTTACGTAATATCCTTACATTACGATTCAATTCTCTTCTATGAATCTTATATTCATTTCAATACTACTACAGTATGTAATTTCCAATTACAATAGAAGGACAGTAGTATTTACCTCGATGAGCCCAAAATTATCCAAGTTTAATGTCGCTCCTGAGCAACGTTAAGCTCCTACTCCGTGCGCTCCAACCCGCTCCAAACAACCCTTAGAAGTTCTACGCAACTTCTACTTAACACTTCAACCGACTATGAAGGTTTTCCTTAGGGTTTCGTTTAGTGGCTAAAGGAAGTATAATAGTATTTTCCGGGCTCTACGTATAGAGGTAACTTTGGAAAGTACTACAAGGTATAAGGGCTAGAGTATTTTGGCATTATAACAATACTAGGAGAGTATTTCTATACCACAAAAGGGGGTATTATACGAAACCAACTAGGCTAGGGGGGTACCCCTGCCAGACACAAAGGGGAAGGGAGGCTCTCGGCGAGGGCTCACAATGAGGGAGGGATTTCAAGACTTGGAAATGATTTTTGGATGAAGAAAGTCTTCAAGTTAGAGGGGTATTTATAGGTCAAGAAATGGCCAACCAATGACAAAGATCAAGACAAGTGTTAGGCAAGTGTAGGGTGGGGATTTAGACATGTGTAAGTGGGTCCCACTTGCTCATCAACTACACAAAATATCTCACAAATATCCTACCTAAGGCACAAAAAACGTGCCATCTTGCACCTTTGCCGTCCACCAAACACGCCCAATGTGAGGGTGACACATGTCACCCTCCCGTTGGTCCAAAATGTTTCGTCTCTCGGAAAAATCCGCAAAAATTATAAATGACATAGCCGGAATTTTCCCTTCGCAAGTTTAGTAAAACGTTTCGCCGAAAAATGATTCTTTTCGGCACTTGTGCCCAAATTTTGATCCTTGCCGAACCTTAAGGCTTAAATTATTATACGTACGCCCTCACGTACATACTCTGAAAATACGGGGTATAACAAAACATGTCCTTGAATTACGGGGTGTAACACCTACCCACACAGCTCTATCGCACGATCTTGGAGTAAGAAGAATAGAAACCAATCCTAAATGTACTATAGCATCCTGCTTATGGGTGTGGTGCACAACACACCGATAAAAAAGAATCTACTATACGTAGTGCATGAGACATTAGAGGACTAAATGCTCTGATACCACTCTGTCACGGAATGAACCCCGGGACCGCGACTGGTGCTCTACCTGGGCACCCTTCTACCAATACATCACATGTAACCAGCGGAAGCTAAAGAAAACTCATCATTTTTTCTTTAAAAGTAAAATAGGCAAAGCCGATAAGGCCGTCATTAAATATAAAATTACCTAAAGGAACTAGAACTGTACAACTCACACAAGTCCAGCCCACATATGAATACAAAACTCTAAGAGTTTGTACAGTAAACTATGACGGTACAACGCCCCTCCGTACCCCTGAATATACACAAGTCTACTACCAAAGACATGTCCCAAGATGACAAGCTCCGAAACAAGAGAGCCATCTCAACAAGCTGGGCAAGGATCTTAAGTTCGCGGATCCACAAACTGTGTACCTATACCTGCGGGCATGAACGCAGCCCCCCGAAAGAGGTCAGTACAACAAGGCACCAAGAATGTAAATGTCACGATCCGACCCCGGACCCGCGACTGGTGCCCTACCTGGGCACCCTTACAGGTATACATCAGAGAAGTAAAACAACAGGTTAGCCGATAGGGCTACCTTCCTGGACATATGTATATACAACCGAAGCAGTTGCCTCCTTTCCTTTACAAACTGACCCATAATATGTGACTACAGACCTCTAAGAGTTTTAACATAACAGCAGTGGCGGGACAGGGCCCCGCCATACCCCTGAATATACATGAATCTACAACCTCAGGGAAAACCGTACCAAGAGATAAGCCTCCGGAGCAAATGGAGCTTTTTCCCAAAAACTGAACCGAGATCCTAAGAGCAAGGATCACCAACCTGTGTACCTAAAACCTGCGGGCATGAACGCAGCCCCGAAGAAATTCGATTACAACATTGCGAATATGGAAATGAAGTAAGGTACAACAATTAAAACATATCTGTATAAAAGCATGACAGAGGTAAGTGTAAAAAAAAGTAAATACTTGAACCTACCATGTCATTACCATCTCGTGAACTTAATCGTACCTTATTATCGTTTCCCATTTTTCAATAAAAGTTATAGTCACCTTCTTACGCCAAGCATCTTTGTCACGACCGAACCGCGTGGTAGTGCCTTACCCGCACCCTAGTGATACAACATCGAGTAATCGGAACATAAAACAAGACATGAAAATATTATGAAGTAAGCGATGTCGGAGAAAACTTGCCTTCGGCATATATATAAATCAATTTTAAAATCGAGCGATTACATCCCATTACAACTACGCCCACAGCATTACTCTGCACCTCTAAGAATGATACGACAACAATGGCGGGGCGGGGCCGCCATACCCTCAATGTAAATACCTACAGCACAGGACTATACCATCTGATAAGCCTCGGAGAAACGGAGCTTCCCATCTGCTGAAGCGGACCCGAGAACTAGGATCAACGGCGGTGTACCTCAACTGCGGCATGAACGGCCAAATTTCGGAGAGGTCGCAGTACCAAGTATGGCGTGAAAAAAATATCGTAAATGAAATCATAATAGTCTATAAAGCAGAGACATGTATGATAACCAAACTACGATTCACAATAAATAGGCGATCATGTCAAGTCGTGACTCACGCCTCAAAGTCATCACTCAAATGTAACTATGGGTCTCACGCCCATAACATCAATCATGCCCGTGGAATACCTTCCTCACCGCCAGCTTTATGATATAAAAGCACCAAGAAATACACATGAACACGTGTCCCACCGTGTCCTAATAAACAATGCAGGGTAAATCTGAAGGCATAACCGACTACTAACACCTACGTACTAACAGTGGTCATAAATCAGATCATGATATCTGTCTAGACCGTCACATGATCAAAGGCGGTCACTCGCGCAGATCAAATGTGCGCGTCTAGCCTGGAACTCTCCGTAGCTCGCATAGGCCAACCTCGTAGGCCGCGTGAGGTATTCCTCGCTCGTCGGTAGCTACTCCCGGCATCGCCCTGGACTCGCGATCCGCATGGCGCAAAGACCGCATGACCACAAGGGCCGCAAACTAACGGAACTCCGTAGTTCCGCATGGATCCTTGGACCCGCGTGAGGTATTCTCGAATCACGGTCCCGCATCACTGAGTCTACCCGCGTCGGAGGTGAACCTCCGAGACAAGTCAAGGTGAGTGGTACAATACCAACATAACGGCTGAGAGTCAAACAACTTTAAGCGCAGTCGAGGGAAAACCCCCTTTACACAAAACATCACAAGATACTAACACACGTAGCATCCTAGCATGTTTACTTATCAAATCAACAAGAAAGTATTTCAAGGCTATCACAAACCAACACAATCATGTTATACACACAAGGTACATTCTAATATATGATTAACAAGATCGAGTATATATTCCCAAAGTACTTCATACATTATTTTTTTAAAAGATACGTTACGTTTACAAAAGTCACACAATACCCGTAGTATATGAAAATAGAGTGATTATCTTTTGAAGTAAATCAAAACACTTACCTTTGTAAAATCAAGTAACAACATTATTTTCCAAACGTCCAAGTTTGCCTAATTTCAAATGTTCACGGTTCTTATTTTAGAAAGGTTTCGTAGTTCATAGTCTTATTCATTTAAGAATATAATTCTCTTTTAAACCATCTGAGAAAACATAAGCCTTATATGTGAGTAGGATATTCTTGTTTATAACAATCTTATTACAGCAGCCATGATCTAGGAAATATCATTTTGTCTCATCTTAGCTTCTATGCAGATGGAAGTTTCTACTGGTTTTAATCTGTCAAAACATTTCCTTTTATTAACGCTGCAGTGGTTTGTCGATACACATTCTGATTTCCGAAATCAGTAAAACATTCTTAAGCCGTTATACCTAACTTCCCATAAAGCTAGTATAACTCTTAAGTTTTCAAAACCAAGTATTACTCTTCAAAATGATTCAAAATCTTTTGAAATACTTCAAGTTCTTTATTATCACATAACCAACGCTTATAGTTCAAATCGATTACCTTTTAAAAACCACAAGTATTTTCTTACATACATAAAGTCGTTATAACCAACTTCCCATAAAGCCGTTATAACACTTTATGTTTTAGACCAATCAAATACATTTAACACGTACGCGTCACCGTACTACATAGTTACATGCATATCATGCTAGAAGAGATAGGAAGAGGTTCACATACCTCGCGACGATTATCGACTAATAGCAAAGCGCTCCAGTACCTCAACCGTCGGCTACTCCTTAAGCCAAGTAGATCGCGCCACGCGTGGTACTTCAACCTATAAGGCCACAAGGCGCTTATTAACATCTAGGTCTAATCGTAGAACATTCTACGAAAATTCGCAAGACCTCTTCCCACAACACGTAAATCTCTCTCTATCGAGGCCGACTATCAAGCCAACCGGGGTTATATCTAACAGGACGTGTACAATTCTACTTCACGGTAATGCTACACAAGTCTCATGTCTGATACACTATGTAATTACGATTGATTCTCTTCTTTAAATTCGGGCTTAAGTCAAAAGACATTGCCGCAATTATGTTGATTCTATATATAGTATACTTCAACTATACATTCCTACAACATGTAATTTCCAATTACAATAGAAGGTCAAGAGTGTTTACCTCGATAAGCCCACAATTATCCGAGTTTAAATGTCGATCCTGAGCAAGGTTTAGCTCCTACTCGCGCGCTCAGGCAGCTCCAAACAACCCTTAGACGTTCTAACCAACTTCTACTTAATACTCCAACCAACTATGGAGATTTTCCTTAGGGTTTTGGTTTTGTGACTGAAGGGAAGTATAATAGTATTTCTGGGCTTTTCGTATAAGTATAACCTTAGAATACTACAAGGTATACGGCTAAGGTAATTTGGGCATTATAACAATACTTTTGAGAGTATTTCTACCAAGATGGGGGGTATTTATACGAGACAAAACCCTGAGGGGGTGTATACCCCCGGCCTACCCACTGGGGTACTCGGCAAGGGGAGGGCTCTCGGCCAAGGGGCCTCACAGGGGAGGGCGAGACAACCACTCCAAAGGGGAAGCTCTCAAGACTTTAGGAAATTTTAAGAATGGATGAACAAGTCTTCCAAAGGGGTATTTATAGGACAAGCGAGGCCAACCAATGGCCAAGATCATGCCAAGTGCATAGCAAGTGTAGGGCCAGATTCACCCGTGTGTCCTTAACCAACACACAAATATCCTACCTAACCGCCGACAAAAATGGCCACACTTTACCACCTTACCGCCCACACTCACCAATGAGAGGTGTCAAGTGGCGCCCTCTTGTTGGACCAACACGTTGCGTCTCTCGGAAAAATCCGCAAAAATAAAAAATGACATAGCCGTAATTTTCCCTTCGCATGTTATGTAAAACGTTTCGTCTAAAAACGACTCTAATCGGGTGTTGTGAACAAATAATTTTCGGCCACTTTAAAGCCCAAACTTTTCTACGTGCGTCTACGTACATACTGCAAATACGGTATAACATTCTCCTCCTTAGAAACATTCGTCCAATGTTCCTTCTAAGTCTCAAAACAAGCGTGCACCAAGATAATCTTCACTACTATACTTACGAAACAAACACGCCACACACGGCCGCGAAACAACTTGCGCAAAATACTTACATCCAAGTCCACGAGGAAACACCTCTAACATCACCACAAACACCTCTCTCCGGTCTAAAATATACTCTTCGCCTTCTCCTTCCAAAAGAAATGATCACATCTATGCTCGCCATACATGCTCGCTTCTCCCTTTACGCCGTGATACCACTTTTGTCACTTTGCGCGAGGTTCTAGTGTCACTCGGCGACCCAACAAAATGGTACCCAGCTGCGTGCGATCCACGAAATTTATCGTACACTCGAACTCTTACCACATTTACGATCTGCCCGGTCCAAAACTCGGGGTTACTATCTCTAACGTGGTCATCATTAACCGGGAACACTGGATGGATCTCCGATACTTTCGATCATAACAATACGAAAAAGCGGACGTCGCCTCTAAGTCGGACGGCAAATGCTAACATATAGGCAACCCGCCTATTCTTCACATGAACTTAAAGGGCCCAAGTAACTCGGGCTAAGTTCCTCTGTTTTCCAAAACTCGTCACACAAACCCGGTGGTACTTTCAAGAAGACCGACCGTCAACTCAACTCTAAGCGTCGTCGGCGATTATCCGCATACGATTTCTCTCAGTGCGGAACCTCTTCTAGACAAGCTTCACCCTATCCACATCTGCCAACACGTATGAACCAACTCGAACCTTGCCAACGCGAACCAATCGTCGAACATACACTTCCGCCCTACAAGGCGTCACATGGCGATATCCGAACACGAAATGGTAGCTATAAAACACTTCCCAACAAGAGATAACAATCCTCACAACTACCACGAAATCAAACACTGGCAGAGGCGAACACGACTGAGGAGACTCACGAGTTCCTAACCTGCTGGTAAAACTTCCAAAGAAAGCAGTAGTAACACAGGCTCCATCTGCATTCATAAGGTGAAAGCGGGCACCCGTGCAGCCACCGCTTTCGGATATACCATCTCGCGTAACCCTGCCGAGTAAACGGTCCCGACTAAAGACAAGAGGGGCGACTCGCCGGCCGACTTGGTCGACGCATCCACGAACTCAAATGTTGGTTAACTAAACTTGGGCCTAACACCTCGTGACCCTACCTGGCGGGACCACCGTGACCCACGCCACCATACAGGGCCGCGGGTTGACCCGCATGGCCTCAACCCACCGGCAATGCGCAAAATACTAGCTCCCGATCCGAACAATCTCACTAATCACGTTACGAAAACCTAGCGGTCTTCTTAGCTCAACTACCCTCGCTTCATTCCACACTACTCGAGGACTTATCCCAAACATAGCTCACGTGCACTATGCACTCCGATGAGATCAAACAAAAATGTAATTTTTCTCTCAAGATTGTCTTGCCTCTAAGGTCTCCTACGTAAAAAGCTCTAAGGCTTACACTTTCTCTATCCCCCAAATCTTTCCCGGTTACTAACCATGATTTCTAATCACAACTTACACACTGCTATCAGAACATAACACTTATGATATACCCATCTTATCATACATGCGATCTACAGAGGTTAAGGATAAACTCGTATCTCCGCTTCACTCCTTAAGTTGTTCTAATCAACCCGCCCGTATGGCGCATAGCTAGGGAAGATGACGAACTACCGCGATCACGAAGGCTAAGACCTCCTACAAGGACACTCTCGACATCGGACCACTGGCGGTCGTGGAGTGCAACAAGTACGACTAAAGACGACATTCCCGGGATGGCGTGCGCCACATGAGCCGAAGCCACAGAGTTACGACCAACTCCTGCATACCCGAGCGTCACGAAATCCGTGGAAGACCACTTTGCACCGTGGATGTGCAAATCTAATCGGGTGAGGTGACTCGCCTCGAAAGTTACCAAAGGACCTTGTTACGGCCTCTTCCTGCATCCTTGGTTAACGTCGATCTCTACGCTTCTCGGCACGTGCGTAAGCCCGTACGAGCCATGCTCGAAACTATCAAGAATTACTCTTGTACAACCCTCTCTTAGATAGTCATCAAGACTCGCGGTACATCGGTATACTCTCCGTAGCCAAATCCATAGCTAATGTGGTCGCCTCTTTGCAATCTATATTCTCCCTGTGCGTGGGCGAAGGTTCATATATCATGGCGCGATGAGGAAGCTAACGCCGTGTACTAAACTCTGTGAAGTGGTGACGTAGCATAACTTCCCGACGGGCACCTAACTCGGGTGATAGTTGGGCACTGTGCCTCGTAACCCTCAGTACTCTATTCGCGACTCCTCGGCCTTGCCCTCCTGGGCGGGTTGCCCAGCGGAGGCATAGCGGTGAGGAAAGAAATACGTTAGAGGTCGACTTATCACCGCGGCTACAGGCGCGATCTCGGGCGAGAAGAAATAGAAACCAATCCTAAATATCCTATAGCCTCCGATTATTGGTGTGGTGCACAACACACCGATAATCAAGACTTCCTTGGATACGGTGCGTAGACACTTTCAGGATTAAGCGCTCACGATACCACTTTTGTCACGACCGAACGGGCGTGGTCGGTGCCTAGGGCACCTAGTGATCTGACATCGAGTGTCGCGGAACATAAAACAAGACATGAAAATATTATGAAGTAAGAAGCGATGTCGGAGAAAACTTGCCTTACGGCATATATATAAATCAATTTTAAAACCGAGCGATACATCCATTACAACTCGCCACAGCGGTACTACGGACCTCTAAGAATGATACGACAACAATGGCGGGACAGGCCCCATACCACGAATGTAAATACCTACAACGGCATGGACTATACCGGCGATAAGCCTCGGAGAAGCGGAGCTTCCATACGCTGAGCGTGACCCAGAACTAGGATCAACGGTGGTGTACCTCGACTGCGGCGTGACGCGGCCGAGGAGGTCGATACCTGTGGTACAGTACGTGGCGAAAATGTAAATGAAATCATAATAGTCTATAAAGCGGGAGACATGTATGATAGCAAACTACGATTCCTGATAAATAGCGATCATGTCAAGTCGGGACTCACGCCTCAAAGTCATCACTCAAATGTAACTATGGGTCTCACGCCCATAACATCAATCATGCGTGGAATACCTTCCTCACTGCCGCGATTTATGATATAAAAGCACCAAGAAATACCACATGAACATCAGGTCCCACTGTCCTAATAAAACAATGCAGGTAAAGTCTGAAGGCATAACACTACTAACACCTGCAAGTACTAACAGGTCGTAAAGCGTATCATGATATCTGTCTGGCGTCACATGATCAAAGGCGGTCACTGCGCCGTGATATCAAATGTGCGCGTCTAGCCACTGAACTCTCCGACTCCGCATAGGCCAACCTCATAGGCGCGTGAGGTATTCCTCTCATCGAGGGTAGCTACTCCCGGCGTCGTCCTGGACTCGCGGTCGCGTAGCCACAAAGACCGCATGACCACAAGGGCCGCAACTAACTGGAACTCCGTAGTTCCGCATGGATCCTTGGACCGCGTGAGGTATTCTCGAATCATGGTCCTGCATCACTGAGTCTACCCGCGTCGGAGCGGCTTAACCTCGAGACAAGTCAAGGTGAGTGGTACAATACCAACATAACGGCTGAGAGTCAAACAACTTTAAGCGCAGTCGAGGGAAAACCCCCTTTACACAAAACATCACAAGATACTAACACACGTAGCATCCTAGCATGTTTACTTATCAAATCAACAAGAAAGTATTTCAAGGCTATCACAAACCAACACAATCATGTTATACACAAGGTACATTCTAATATATGATTAACAAGATCGGGTATCTATTCCCAAAGTACTTCATACATTATTTTTTAAAAGATACGTTACGTTTACAAAAGTCACACAATACCCGTAGTATATGAAAATAGAGTGATTATCTTTTGAAGTAAATCAAAACACTTACCTTTGTAAAATCAAGTAACAACATTAATTTCCAAACGTCGAGTTTGCCTAATTTCAAATGTTCATGGTTCTTATTTTAGAAAGGTTTAAGTAGTTCATAGTCTTATTCATTTAAGAATATAATTCTCTTTTAAACCATCCAGAAAACATAAGCCTTATATGTGAGTAGGATATTCTTGTTTATAACAATCTTATTACGGACCATGATCTAGGAAATATCATTTTGTCTCATCTTAGCTTCATGCAGATGGAAGTTTCTCTTGGTTTTAATCTGTCAAAACATTTCCTTTTAATTACTTCGATGGTTTGTCGATACACATTCGATTTCAAATCGATTAAAACATTCTTAAGCCGTTATACCTAACTTCCCATAAAGCTAGTATAACTCTTAAGTTTTCAAAACCAAGTATTACTCTTCTTTCAAAATGATTCAAAATCTTTTGAAATACTTCAAGTTCTTTATTATCACATAACCAACGATTTATAGTTCAAATCGTTACCTTTTAAAAACCACAAGTATTTTCTTACATACATAAAGTTATAACAACTTCCCATAAAGCCGTTATAACACATGTTTTAGACCAATCAAATACATTTAACACGTATGCGTCTGCCGTACTACATAGTTACAGCATATCATGCTAGAAGAGATAGGAAGAGGTTCACATACCTCGCGACGATTATCGACTAATAGCAAAAGCGCTCAAGTACCTCAACCGTCGGCTCCTTAAGCCAAGTAGATCGCGCCCGCGCGTGGTACTTCAACCTATAAGGCCACAAGGCGCTTATTGTCACGACCGAATCTGGGCGTGTTGGTGCCTTACCGGGCACCTGGTGATACAACATCGAAGTCAGTGGAACATAAAACACATACATGAAACAAATGAAGTACAAAACAAGATGTCGAGAAAACTTGCCTTTCGCGTATATATAAATAACAACTCCTACAAATGAGCAGTTTAATCCTTTTACAACACTTACAACAAGATTACTACGGACCTCTAAGAAATGATCGACAACAATGGCGGACGGGGCCGCCATATACCACGAATGTAAATACCTACAACGGCGACTATACCAAGATAAGCCTCGGAGAAACGGAGCTTTCCCAAGCATTTGACTGTGACCTAAGAGCGAGGATCAGCGGCGGTGTACCTTTACTGCGGCGTGACGCGGCCGAAGTCGATCTGGCCAATTACGAGTATGTGGCCCGAAAATAAATCGTAAATGAAATCATAGTAGTCTATATAAGCGGGAGACATGTATGATAACAAACTACGATTCCTGATAAATAAGCGATCATGTCAAGTCGGGGACTCACGCCCTCAAAGTTATCACAATAAATGCGGGGCAAATGCGAAGGCATAGCCGACTACTAAGACCCGGTGCAAAAATACCTGGCTGTATCCAGGGTCTTTCTAGACGCGCCCACATGATCGAAGGCGGCCACTCGCCTAATATCAATGTGCGCGTCTATCCACTGGAACTCTCGCGACTCGCATAGGTCACCAGCGACCGCGTGAGGTATTCCTCGAATCATGGTCCTGCATCGCTCGAGGTATACCCGCGTCGAAAGCGGCTAACCTCGGTATCGCCTAGGCTCCGCACGCGTAGTCTCAAAGACCGCATAGTCTCAACAGGCATCGCATGGGAATCTGTTATACCGTATTTCAGTATGTACGCGAGGGCGTCGTAGGAAATTTTGAACTTCAATAGGCTTGGCGATTTAATTTTGTGCACAACACGGTTAGAGTCGTTTTTTGAAAGCGTTTTCCTGACTTTCGTAGGGAATTTCCGCTATGTCCTTTCTAATTTTTGCGGATTTTTCCAGAGGCGAAGCGTGTTGGACCAACAGAGGGCGCCACTTGGCACCCTCTCATTGGTGGACTTCAATCGTCCGTTTGGACGAAATGGATAAGCAAAGGCACGTTTTGTTGCCTTGACAAAGTCAAGGGTAGGTAGGATATTTGTGTTTGGTAAATCCTAGCCCTACACTTGCCTAACACATGGTTTGATCTTGGCCATTGGTTGGCTTTCACTTGGCCTATAAATACCCACCCCTTTGATGAACTTATTCATCCACAAATTTGCCTAAGTCTTGGCTCTCCTTCTCCCTCCTTGTGTTGAGTTCGGCCAGGCCTCCCCTCTCTAGAGGCCTTGGCGAAGTGTACACCCTCCTAGTTGTGTGGCGTGGGTACCCCAGCCTAGTTGCTTTAGTATAATACCCCCTCTTTTGGTAGAATACTCTCAAAGTATTGTTATAATGCCCAAATTACCTTAGCCTATACCTTGTAGTATTCTAAGGTTATACTTGTACAAAAAGCCAGAAATACTATTATACTTCCCGTGGGTCCACAAAACCGAAACCTAGGGAAATCTCCATAGTCCGTTGGAGTATTGTGTAGAAGTTGGTTAGAACTTCTAAGGGTGGTTTAGAAGCGGGTTGGGCGCTCGGAGTTGGAGCTAAGCGATTACCGGGATCGACTTTAGCTAGGATAATTATGGGCTTATCGAGGTAATTATCTTGTCCCTCTATTGTTATTGGAAATTACATAATTGCTTGAATATATAGTTGAAGTATACTATATAATGGAACTGAACGTAGTTATCGGCAATGTCTTTTGACTTAAGCTGAATAATACTTACTGCAATGTCTTGCGACTTAAGCTGAATTTAAAGAAAAGTCTAATTGTAATTACATAGGGTTGTATTCAGTAGACTTGTGTAGTAGTACAGTGGAGTAGAATTGTACCGTTTGGGTTAGATATATAACCCGCGGTTGGCTTGGTAGCGGCCTCGATAGAGGAGGAGATTTCTGTTGTTGCGGGAGAGTCTTTGCGAATTTTACGTAGAATGTTCTGAAGAGACCTAATGTTAATAAAGCGCCTTGTGGCCTTATAGGTTGAAGTACTACGTGTGGTGCGATCTACGTGGCTTAGGAGTGGCCGCGGTTGGAAGTACTTGGAGCGTTTTGCTATTAGTCGATACTCGTCGCGAGGTATGTGAACCTCTTCCTATCTCTTCTAGCATGATATGTGTGAACTATGTAGTGCGGTAGGCGTGCATGTGCTAAATGTATTTGATTGGTGTAAACATAAAGTGTTATAACGGCTTTATGGGAAGTTGGTTATAACGACTTTATGTTGGTTAGAAAATACATGTGGTTTTAAAAGGTAACCGATTTGAACTATAACGGCTTGTTATGTGTTAATAAAGAAAGAACTTGAAGTATTTCAAAAGATTTTTGAATCATTTTGAAAGAAGAAGTAATATTTGGTTTTGAAAACTTAAGAGTTATACTAGCTTTATGGGAAGTTAGGTATAACGGCTTAAGAATGTTTCTTGATTTGAAATCATAATGTGTATCGACAAACCATGCAGCGTTAATAAAAGGAAATGTTTTGACTAATTAAGCATTATTAAAACCGAAGAGAAACTTCCATCTGCATAGAAACTAAGATGAGACAAAATGATATTTCTAGATCATGCTTTGTAATAAGATTGTTATAAGCAGAATATCCTACTACATATAAGTCTTAGGTTTCTCAGTTGTTTAAAGGAGAATTATATTCTTAAATGAATAAGACTATGAACTACGAAACCTTTCTAAAATTAGGCAAACTTGAACATTGGAAAGAATGTTGCTACTTGATTTTACAAAGAGAAGTAATTGATTTACTTTAAAAAGATAATCACTCTATGTTCATATCTACGGGTATTGTGTGGTTTTGGGAAGTAACGTATCTTTTAAAGATTTAATGTATGAAGTACTTTGGGGATAGGTACGAACTTGTTAGTAGAAAGTACCTTGTGTGAATAACTTGATTGTATTGGTTTGTGATAGCCTTGTAATACTTTCTTGTTGACTTGATAAGTAAGCGTGTTAGGATCTTCGTGTGTTAGTATCTTGTGATTATTATGTGAGGTCACTCTGTTGTGCTTACGTTGTTAAACGTTAAGCGTTATACTATTATTGTATCACATACCCCGCTGACTTATTATACAGGGCTTGCCACCCGATCACGGTCTTTCGGCTATGCGGTCCTCGTGACTATGCGGTCGCGGTAGCTCGAGTTTGATCATTCCGGTGTTTAGCCGATGCGGGATTCCTATGCGGTCTGTTGAGACTATGCGGTCTTTTGAGACTATGCGGGTTGCGGGAGCCTGGCGGAATCTGAGGTTGGTGCGCCCGATGCGCGGTATACCTCGGTGATGCAGGACCGTGATTCGAGGAATACCTCATGCGGGTCGTGTGTGACCTATGCGAGCTGCGAGAGTTCGAGGAATAGACGCGCATTGATATTGCGGGCGGTGGCGGCCGATCATGTGGTGCGGTCTAGAAAGACCTCGGGATACAGTTTGTGGTATTTTTGGTACTGTGGGTCTTAGTAGTCGGCTATGCCTTCGTACTTGCCCCGTACGGGTTTATTGTGATAACTTTGAGGGCGTGAGTCCCTGACTTGACATGACTGCTTATTTGTTGTGGGCGTAGTTTGCTTATCATACATGTCTCTGCTTTATAGACTATTATGATTTCATTCTGATATTTTTAGTTTCACATACTCGGTACCTGTTGTACTGACCTCCTTCGGGGGGCTGCGTTCATGCCGCAGGTTGAGGTACACCAGTCGTTGATCCTAGCTCTCAGGGTCACAGTTCAGCGTATGGAAAGCTCCGTTTCTCCGGAGGCTTATCAGTGGTAAAGTCCCCTGTCGTATAGGTGTTTACATTCAGGGGTTTGGCGGGGCCCTGTCCCGCCATTGTTGACGTATCATTCTTAGAGGTCTGTAGTACTGTTGTGGGCAGGGTTTGTAAAAAGGATTAAACTGTTCATTTGTAATGTTGTTATTTATATATGCCGAAAGGCGAGTTTTCCTCGACATCGTTTTGTACTTGTCATTTCATGTATGTGTTTTATGTTCGTGATTACTCGATGTTGTGTCACTAGGGTGCCCGGTAAGGCACGATCACGGCCCGATTTGGTCGTGACAAAGTGGTATCAAAGCGATTAATCCTCGGAAAGTGTCTACGGCAGTATCGATGAAGTCTTGATTATCGGTGTGTTGTGCACCACACCAATAATCGAGGAGGCTATAGGATATTTAGGAGTGGTTTCTATTCTTCTCACTCGAGATCGTTCCTTAGAGTTGTGTTGTAAGTTGGACCCTCCGACGAAATTCTTTCCCTTGCTCGTTATGCCTCGCGTAGGCAACCCGAGCCCAGAGGGCAAAGCGGGAGGCTGCGGTAGAGTTCGAGGGTGGCGAGCCGTGCCCAATCATTACCTAGGGTAGTGCTTCATTCGGGAGTTCTGCGACATCACTAGCCCAGCAGAGTTTAGCGGCGGCGGCGATTCCTACGTGGCCATGACATTTGAACCCGATTCACGGCCGAACAGAATTTAGATTGCAAAGCGACCCATTACTAGCTATAGATTTGGCTACCAGAGTATACCGATGTCCGCGAATCTTGAGGACTATCTAAAGAGGTTGTGCGAGTAATTCTTGATTGGGCGAGCATGGCACGTATGCGGGCTTATGCGCAGCAGAAAAACATAGAGATCGACGGGTTAACGAAGGGCAACGAGAAGAGGGCGAGGCGTGAGTCCTTTAGTAACTTTGGCGATCGCCTCGGCCAGGATTTGATATGCACCTCCGCGGCTGAGTGGTCTTCCGGGGTTCGGGGCGTTCGAGTATGCGAGGAGTTGGTCGAACTCGGGCTTCGGTTCACGGTGTGACGTCATCGGGAATGTCGTCTTTAGTTGGTACTTGTTGTACTACGACCGTCAGTCGATGTCGATAGAGTGTCTTGTAAGAGGACTTAGCCTTCGAGATCGGTGGGTAGTTCGTCATCTTCCTAGCTATCGCCTACAGGCGGTTTGATTAGAACGACTAAGGAGTGAAGCGGTGGGTATAGATATATCTTTAACCTGCAGAGATCGGTATGTGTGATAAGGTGAGTATACCTTAGGTGCTATGTTCGATGGCGGTGTGTTAGTTGTGTTTAGAGATCATGGTTGTTTAGCGAGTAAGATTTTGGGGATAGATAAGGTGTGAACCTTAGAATGTTTTACGTTGAGACCTTAGAGGTGAGGCCATCTCGAGAAAGGTGTAGTGTTATGTTTGACCTTTATCGGAAGTGCATAGTGCACGTGAGTTATGTTTGAGATAGGTCCTAGTAGTGTGGAATGAAAGGGGGTAGTTGAGCTAAGAAGACCGCTAGGTTTTCGAAACATGATTAGTGAGATTGTTCCGGATCGGGGAGCTAGTATTGTGCGCGTTGCCGGGTCGGGTTGAGGCCTCGTTGCGGGTCAACCCGCGGTAGATTTGGTGGTGGGGTCAGGTTGTGGTGGTCCCGCCTTGTGTTAGGGTTGTGAGGGTGTTAGGCCCAAGTTTAGTTAACCAGCGTACGAGTTCGTGGATACGTTCGACCAGTGGTCGGGCCGATGGGGGCAGCCCATCGTGTTCTTCGTTCGGGACCGTTCACTCGGCAGTGTTGAATTATCAGAAAGGTTGTAAGGCTGCACGGGGTGCCTACCTTCACCTTATGACAGACAGTGGAGCCGTGGTAGGCGTTTGTTGTTCGGAGGTTTTGCCAAGCATGTGTTAAGAACTCGGTGAGTCTCGAGAATCGCGTTCGCCCGCCGGGCGAGTGTGGATTTCGAGGTAGTTGTGGAGATTGTTGTCTCTGTGGAGGAGTGTTTAAGCTACCATTTCGGTGTTGGACGTCACCTTGAAGCCTTGTAGGGCGGAAGTGTAAGTCGCCGATCGATTGGTTCGATGTTGGCAAGATTCGGATAGTTGGTTCGAGCTTGTTCCGGTGAGTGTGGATAGTCGGCTTGTCTAGAAGAAGTTACGGCAGCTCGGAGGTGTGCGGATAATCGGCGGCGCTTAGAGTTCGAGTTGGTCGGTCTTCTTGAAAGTACCACCGGGGTGGGTGTGACGAGTTTTGGAATACGAGAGGAACTTAGCCAGTTACTTTGGGCCGCACGAGTTCATGTGAAGAATAGGTCGGGTTGCCTATATGTTAGCATTTGCCGTCCGACCTAGGAGGCGATCGTCCGATCTTTTCGTATTGTTATGATCGGGAAAGTATCGGAGAATCCATCAGTATTCCCGATTAATGATGACCAAGTTGAAGATGATAACCCGAGTTTTGGAGGCGACGATGTCGAAATGTAGTAAGAGTTCGAGTGTCACGACCTCGGGGATCGCATGTAGTCGGTACCATTTGTTGGGTCGCCGAGTGACACTAGAACCTCTCGGCAAGGTGACAAAAGTGGTGTCGGGAAGAAGCGAGCATGTATGGCGAGCATAGATGTGACCATTTCTTTTGTTTGGAAAAAGTGTGGAGGGAGTATATTTTAGACCCCGGAGAGAGGTGTTTGTGGTGATGTTAGAGGTGATTCCTCGTGGACTTGGATGTAAGTATTTTGCGTGATTGTTTACGTGGCCATTGTGGCGAGGATTGTTTCGTAAGTGTGGTAGTAAAGACTATCTTTGTGCGCGGTTGTTTGAGACTTGAAGGAACATTCGGGGCGAATGTTTCTAAGAGAGGAGAATGTTATACCGTATTTCAGTATATGCGGGGCGTGCGTAGGAAATTTTGAACTTCAATAGGCTTGGCGATTTAATTTTGTGCACAACACGGTTAGAGTCGTTTTTAGTGAAAGCGTTTTCCACGACTTTCGTAGGGGAATTTCCGCTATGTCCTTTCTAATTTTTGCGGATTTTTAGAGACGAAGCGTGTTGGACCAACAAGAGCGCCACTTGGCACCTACTCATTGGTGGACTTCAATCGTCCATTTGGGCCGAAATGGATAAACAAAGGCACGTTTTTGTTGCCTTGACAAAGTCAAGGGTAGGTAGGATATTTGTGTTTGGTAAATCCTAGCCTACACTTGCCTAACACATGGTTTGATCTTGGCCGTTGGTTGGCTTTCACTTGGCCTATAAATACCCCCCTTTGATGAACTTATTCATCCACAAATTTGCCTAAGTCTTGAAAGCTCTCCTTCTCCCTCCCCTTTGTGTTGAGTTCGGCGAGGCCTCCCTCTCCTAGAGGCCTTGGCAGAAGGTACACCCACTCTAGTTGTGTGGCGTGGGGTACCCCACTGCCTAGTTGCTTCGTATAATACCCACTCTTTTGGTAGAATACTCAAAAGTATTGTTATAATGCCCAAATTACCTTAGCCTATACCTTGTAGTATTCTAAGGTTATACTTGTACAAAAGCCCGAAATACTATTATACTTCCGTCGGTCACAAAGCAAAACCCTAGGGAAATCTCCATAGTCCGTTGGAGTATTGTGTAGAAGTTGGTTAGAACTTCTAAGGGTGGTTTAGAGCGGGTTGGGCGCTCGGAGTTGGAGCTAAGCGATTACCGGGATCGACTTTAAGCTAGGATAATTATGGGCTTATCGAGGTAATTATCTTGTCCTCTATTGTAATTGGAAATTACATAATTGCTTGAATATATAGTTGAAGTATACTATATAATGGAAGCTGAACGTAGTTATCGGCAATGTCTTTTGACTTAAGCTGAATAATACTTCAGCAATGTCTTGCGACTTAAGCACTGAATTTAAAGAAAATCTTGAATGTAATTACATAGGGTTGTATTACGATAGACTTGTGTAGTAGTGCAGTGGAGTAGAATTGTACCCGTTTGGGTTAGATATATAACCCCACGGTTGGCTTGTGGCCGGCCTCGATAGAGGAGGAGATTTCTGTTGTTGCGGGGAGGTCTTCTTGAATTTTACGTAGAATGTTCTGCGAAGAGACCTAATGTTAATAAGCGCCTTGTGGCCTTATAGGTTGAAGTACTACGTGTGGTGCGATCTACGTGGCTTAAGGAGTAGCCGACGGTTGGAAGTACTTGGGCGTTTGCTATTAGTCGATACTCGTCGCGGTATGTGAACCTCTTCCTATCTCTTCTAGCATGATATGTGTGAACTATGTAGTGCGGTGAGCGTGCGTGTGCTAAATGTATTTGATTGGTGTAAACATAAAGTGTTATAACGGCTTTATGGGAAGTTGGTTATAACGACTTTATGTTGGTTAGAAAATACATGTGGTTTTAAAGGTAAGCGATTTGAACTATAAGCGGCTTGTTATGTGTTAATAAAGAAAGAACTTGAAGTATTTCAAAGATTTTGAATCATTTTGAAAGAAGAAGTAATATTTGGTTTTTGAAAACTTAAGAGTTATACTAGCTTTATGGGAAGTTAGGTATAACGGCTTAAGAATGTTTTACTAATTTCGGAAATCATAATGTGTATCGACAAACCACTGCAGCGTTAATAAAAGGAAATGTTTTGACTAATTAAGCATTATTAAAACCAGTAGAAACTTCCATCTGCATAGAAACTAAGATGAGACAAAATGATATTTCTAGATCATGGCTTTGTAATAAGATTGTTATAAACAAGAATATCTACTCACGTATAAGTCTTAGGTTTCTCAGATTGTTTAAAGGAGAATTATATTCTTAAATGAATAAGACTATGAACTACGAAACCTTTCTAAAATTAGGCAAACTTGAACATTGGAAAAGAATGTTGCTACTTGATTTTACAAAGAGAAGTAATTGATTTACTTTAAAAGATAATCACTCTATGTTCATATACTACGGGTATTGTGTGGTTTTTGGGAAGTAACGTATCTTTTAAAGATTTAATGTATGAAGTACTTTGGGGATAGGTACGAACTTGTTAGTAGAAAGTACCTTGTGTGAATAACTTGATTGTATTGGTTTGTGATAGCCTTGTAATACTTTCTTGTTGACTTGATAAGTAAGCATGTTAGGATGCTACGTGTGTTAGTATCTTGTGATTATTATGTGAGGTCCTCTGTTGTGCTTACGTTGTTAAGCGTTAAGCGTTGTACTATTATTGTATCACATACCCCGACTTATTATCACGAGGGCTTGCCACCCGATGCGGTCTTTCACGGCTATGCGGTCCTCGTGACTATCGCGAGTCACGGTAGCTCCGAGATTTGATCATTCGGTGTTTAGCACGATGCGGGGATTCCTATGCGATGCTGAGACTATGCGGTCTTTTGAGACTATGCGGGTTGCGGAGCCTGGGCGGAATCTGGGGTTGGCGCCCGATGCGGGGTATACCTCGGCGATGCAGGACCGTGATTCGAGAATACCTCGTGCGGGTCGTGTGTGACCTATGCGAGGCTGCGAGAGTTCGAGAATGACGCGCGCATTGATATTGCGGGCGGTGGCGGCCCGATCATGTAGTGCGGTCTAGAAAGACCTCGGGATACGCTTTGTGGTATTTTTGGATGCGTGGGTCTTAGTAGTCGGCTATGCCTTCGTACTTGCCCCGTCACGGGTTTATTGTGATAACTTTGAGGCGTGAGTCACGACTTGACATATTGCTTATTTGTTGTGGATCGTAGTTTGCTTATCATACATGTCTCTGCTTTATAGACTATTATGATTTCATTTACTGATATTTTTAGTTTCACATACTGCACTTTTGTTATGCGACCTCCTTGGGCTGCGTTAAATGCCGCGAGTTGAGGTACACCGATCGTTGATCCTAGCTCTCGAGTCACGATTCAGCGTATGGAAAGCTCGTTTCTCGGAGGCTTATCGATGGTAAAGTCCTCGCCGTATAGGTGTTTACATTCGGGGTTTGGCGGGGCCTGTCGCCATTGTTAATATCATTCTTAGAAGTCCGTAATCTTGCTGTGGGCGGGAGTTTGTAAAAGGATTAAACTGTTCATTTGTAATGTTGTTATTTATATATGCCAAAGGCGAGTTTTCCTCGAGTTCTTGTTTTGTATACATTTCATGTATGTGTTTTATGTTCCACCGATTACTGATGTTGTGTCACTAGGGTGCGGGGTAAGGCACGATCCAGCGATTTGGTCGTGAGAATCCGCGTCGGGCTAAACACGGAATGATCAATCCTGGAGCTACCGCTCGCGTAGTCACAAGAATTGCATAGGCGTATAGACCGCGTCGGTGGCAAGCCCTCGGTATAATAAGTCAAGGGGGTATGTGATACAATAACATTACAACGGGCTTAACGTTTGACAACGTAAGCACAACAAGAGTGACCCCCTTACACAATAATCACAAGATACTAACACACGTAGCATCCTAACATGCTTACTTATCAAATCAACAAGAAAGTATTACAAGGTTATCACAAACCAATACAATCGAGTTATTCACACAAGGTACTTTCTACTAACAAGTTAGATTTTTATCCCCAAGTACTTCATACATTAAATCTTTAAAAGATACGTTACTTCACAAAACCACACAATACTAGTATATGAAAATAGAGTGATTATCTTTTTAGAGTAACTCAATTACTTCTCTTTGTAAAATCAAGTAGCCACATTCTTTTCCAATGTTCAAGTTTGCCTAATTTCCAATGTTCAAGTTTGCCTAGTTTCCAATGTTCAAGTTTGCCTTTTTAGAAAGGTTTAGTTGTTCATAGTCTTATTCATTTAAGAATATAATTCTCCTTTAAACTATCTAGAAACATAAGTCTTATATGTGAGTAGGATATTCTTGTTTATAACAATCTTATTCAATGACCATGATCTAGGAAATATCATTTTGTCTCATCTTAGCTTCTATGCGGATGGAAGTTTCTCTTGGTTTTAATAATACTTAATCTGTCAAAACATTTCCTTTTTATTACTGCAGATGGTTTGTCGATACATTCGATTTCGAAATCATAAAACATTCTTAAGCGTTATTACCTAACTTCCCATAAAGCTAGTATAACTCTTAAGTTTTCAAAACCAAGTATTACTTCTTCTTTCAAATGATTCAAAAATCTTTTGAAATACTTCAAGTTCTTTATTAACACATAACAAGCCAGTTATAGTTCAAATCAGTTACCTTTTAAAAACCACAAGTATTTTCTTACCAACATAAAGCCGTTATAACACTTTATGCTTTAAACCAATCAAATACATTTAGCACATATCGTCTGCCGTACTACATAGTTCCACATATCATGCTAGAAGAGATAGGAAGAGGTTCACATACCTCGCGACGATTATCGACTAATAGCAAAGCGCTCAAGTACTTCCAACCGGCTACTCCTTTGCCAAGTAGATCGCGCTGCGTAGTACTTCAACCTATAAGGCCCGGCGCTTATTAACATTTAGATCCCTTCGTAGAACATTCTACGTAAAATTAAAGACTCCCCCAACGGCGTAAATCTCTCCTCTATCGGGGCGGCTGCAAGCCAACCGGGGTTATACGTTTAATCGGACGTGCAATTCTACCTCGAAAAGCTACACAAGTCTCTTTATGTCTGATCCTATGTAAATACTGATTCGGTACTCTTCTTTCGAAAAGGTTTCTTATTATTCAGCTTAAGTCAAAAGACATTCGATAACAACGTTCGATCTTATATAGTATACTTCAACTATATAATCTAACAACATGTAATTTCCAATTACAATAGGGGACAAGATATTTACCTCGATAAGCCCATAATTATCCGAGTTTAAATGTCGATCTGAGCAAGGTTTAGCTCTACTCCGCGCTCAGACCGCTCCAAACAACCCTTAGAAGTTCTAACCAACTTCTACTTAATACTCCAACTAACTATGGAGATTTTCCTTAGGGTTTCGGTTTTGTGACTGAAGGGAAGTATAATTGTTATACCCCGTTTTTCCAGAGTATGTACGTATGGACGTACGTACGAAATTTGAGCCTTAGGATAGGCATTGGATTCGAAATTTGGGCACAAGTGCCGATTAGAGTCGTTTTCTGACGAAACGTTTCCACAGCTTACGTTGGGAAAATTCCGGCTATGTCATTTAGTATTTTTGCGGATTTTTACGAGCGACGGAACAATTTTTGACCAACGGGAGGGTGACACTTGTCACCCTCATTGGACGGCAAAGAGGAGGCTTGGCCTTGGCCGATTGGCTCCCTCTTTTGTGCCTTGCTTTGTGGCTTGTTTTGTGGAGTGTTTTGTGGAGTGTTTTGTGGGTGCACTTGGCTTGATCTTGGCCTTACACTTGCCTTGCACATGGCTTGATCTTGGCCATTGGTTGGCTTTTGGTTTTGCTATAAATACCCCCTCTCTTTGAAGACTTCTTCATCCACTCTTCACTTGCCTAAGTCTTGAGAACCCTCCTCCCTCTTGTTGACTCTCGTCCAAGAGCTCCTCTCCCCAGAAAGTGGCCTTTGGCAGTGAGGTCTCCACTCCCTTGTGAGGTATAGTAATGGGGTACCCCACTGCCTAGTTGTTTTAGTATAATACCCTTGTTGTGGTATAGAAATACTCCTAGTATTGTTATAATGCCCAAAATACCTTAGCACTTGTACCTTGTAGTATTCCAAAGATACCTCTTTCGTAGAGTCAGGAAATACTACCTTTTGTCCTTTTAGTCTCAAACCAGAAACCACTAAGGAAATCTTCATAGTTGGTTGAAGTATTTTGAGTAGAAGTTGGTTAGAACTTCTAGGGTTGTTTGGAGTGGTTTGGGCGCACGGTGGAGCTAAACCTTGCTCAGGATCGACATTATAACTTGGATAATTTTGGGCTTATCGAGGTAATTATCTTGTCCCTCTATTGTAATTGGAAATTACATGTTTGGTTGACTATATAGTTGTTGTATACTATATATGTAACTACTTAGTATTCGGCGATGTCTTTTGACTTAATCCTGAAGAATAAAGCGGCGAATCAGTATTTACATAGGGTGTATTGCGGTAGACTTGTGTAGTATTCGAGTAGAATTGTACACGTCGGGTAGGCGTGTAAACCACTGGTTGGCTTGGTAGCGGCCTCGATAGAGAGAGATTTCTGTTGCGGGAGGAGGTCTTCTTGAATTTTACGTAGAAAGATAGAAACTTGTGTTTTGGGGTTAATAGACGTTTTGACCTTTATAGGTGAAAGTACTAAGAGTAGCGTATTCTACTCGAGGAGTGGAAAGGGCTAGCAAGGTTGTAGTACTTGGAGCATTTTGCTTATTGTCGATAAATCGTCGCGAGGTATGTGAACCTCTTCTATCTTTTCTAGCATGATTGTTGTGAACTATGTAGTGCGGTAGGCGTACGTGTGCTAAGTGATTTGGTTGGTTTAAAACATAGGGTGTTATAATAGCTTTATGGGAAGTTAGTTATAACGACCTTATGTAAGTGAAAATGGTTTACTGATGTTAGAAGTTAAGAGACTTGATCTTATAAGATAAGAGACTTAACTTATTTGTTTTAATGTGGATGTTTGTGTGAAACCTCATTCGTGAGTAATGAGTACTTGGTTTTAAAGGGATAATGTTTCTTGATTTGGGAATCGAATGTGTATCGACAGACCACTGCGGCGTTAATAAAGGAAATGTATTGAATAATGATGTGTTGTATTAAAACCGGTGAAACCTCCATCTGCATGAAGCTAAGATGAGACAAAATGATATTACATTTTCTAGATCATGGTCTTTGTAATAAGATCGTTATAAACAAGAATAAACTACTCACGTATATGACATATGTTACTCAATTGTTCTAAAAGGAATCAGTGATTAAGTTTGGGAACTATGAAACCATTTGAAAATGAGAAGCTTGAGTAATTGAAACTAGGCAAAGCGGAACTTAGGAAAAGAATGTTGTTACTTGATTTTGAAAAGGAAGGTGGGTTGGTCATTCTAATACTACTGTATCGGGTGACTTTTATAAAAGTAATGGATCTCTTTTAAAAGAACTTAACGTATGTAGTACTTTGGGGTTAAAAACCGGACTTTGGCATAAAATGAAAGTACTTTGAGTTGTGTGAAACTTGCTATGCTTGTTGTTGTGAAACTTGCCTATCTTGTGATGATAGCCTTTATTGTACAATCGTTGTGTTTTACGTATTCTGGCGTCTCGATAGAATTCGGTTGGTAGTTGAGAACTTACTTGGGCGTCTGCGTGATGTGGAGAAATTCCGCAGATGCGTTCTGTTGATAGTATTATTGTTGTTAATCGCTTTGGACATCTTGACCACGATCGTGGCGCGCGGGTATGCTTCCATTTTGGTTAAGGTCTTGTGGTTAATCGCTTTGGATATCTTGACACGATCGTAGCGCGCGGGTATGTTTCCATTTGATTATCGCCTTGTGATTTCCCTTTGGACATCGACACGATCGTAGCGCACGGGTATCGTCCATTTGGAATGTTGTCTTATTTTCCCTTTGGACATACCGACCACGATGCGTAGCGCTGCGGGTATGCTTCCATTTGGATTCTTTGTCTTGTTGTTGAGGTCACATGGACATGTCTACACCGATCTGGTCAGGGGCATGTGGCCATGGGACATTGGTATTATTGTTGCATCATGGACATGTCTGCCGTCACGATGATTAGGGGCATGCGGCCATAATGCGAACTTGATTGATGTTGTGGGCGTGAGACCCATAGTTATATTGGAGTGATGATCGTTTTATGTTGTGAGCGTAGTTTGGTTATCATACATGTCTCTGCTTTATATAGACTAGTATGATTTCATTCTGATATTATGCATTTCACATACTGTACTGTTGTCTTGACCTCCTTGAGGCTGCGTTCATGCCGCGGTAGAGGTACATCGATCGTGGATCCTCGCTCATGGATCACGATTCGGTAACATTTGAAGCTCCGTTTCTCCGAGGCTTATCTTTGGTAGGTGTTCCACGAGTTGTAGGTTCTTGTACATTCGGGGTATGGCGAGGCCTGTCCGTCATAGTCGTGTATATCTTAGAGTGCGTAATCTTGTTGTGGCGGGGTTGTAAAAGGATTAAAGTGTTCGAGTTTTATGTATATCTTGAAAGGCAATCTGTTTTGGTTGCTTTGTTTATTCATTTATCTCTTGTTAAATGACTCTTGTTTTGTGTTCGCTGATTTTCTCGATGTTTGTATCACTAGGGTGCGGGTAAGGCACGATGCGAATCCGGGCAGTCGTTACAAAAGTGGTATCGAGCGATTAATCCTCGGAAAGTGTCTGACCGTGTCTAGTAGAGTCTTGATTATCGATGTGTTGTGCACCACATCTATAATCGTGAGGCTGCGAGACATTTAGGATTAGTTTCATTCTTCTCATTCCGAGATCGTGCCTTAGAAATGTTGTAAGTTGGACCCTCGACGTATCTCGTTTTACAGTTATGCCTCGCGCAGGCAACGAGCCGAGAAGGGCAAGGCGGCGAGGTCTTGCTAGTGAGATCTGAGAGTGCGAGGCGCAGCCCGACGATACACGAGTTGTGCTTGACGGCGGGTTACGTAGCGCCGCCCGGCCAGCGAGGTTAGAGCGCGGCAATAGGCTGCCGAGACGCGATACTGAGCCTCGGTCCACGATGCAGAGGCGAGGAGATGGGTTACAAGAGATGGCGATTCTTTGGCGGTCGTGGCGAATATGAGATAATTTGGATCTGGCGATTCGATTCGATGCACCAGTGGTTCACCCCGGCGGATAGTTTGAGGCTACGGGACTTTACGAGTTGTAGCGCGAGTTTTATGGGTCGAGGCACGAGGATGATCCGCGAGTTCATCCGGCGATTCTGACGGATCGTCACGGGTGATCAAGGCTTGAAACGAGTCGTGACCTTTGGTTCGCGTCAATTTGCGTGATACCGCGATCGATTGGTTTGATTCATGGAGCTTTCGGGAGAGCATGCACCTCAGCGGTATGGGATGAGTTTTGGGGCTTTCCTCGCGCCTTCTTGCCTCGCGGATGAGGAGAACGCGGTAAACGATTTTTATTCTTGAGGCGAGAGCGCGCGTCGGAGTACAATGTCGAGTTCGATTCTTTGGCTCGATATGTCCCTGCGCTAGTTGCGAATATGGAGGATAGGAGTGCATCGCTACGTCACGGGCTAGATGATTATATGGTGAGTCTTGTGCGGGTGTTTCTCTTGTCACCGCATGGACATTGCCGCGTGCGTGCTCATGCACTAGGATGTGAGGCACGGAGGGTCGGCGGAATGACACGGATCGCGAGAAGAGGGCGGGGCGAGTCGCTGGTGGCTTTCGAGGCGCATCGCCGGCGAGCTAGTTATATACCCCACCGATGAGTGGTCCTCCACCGTCTTGAGGCGGTCGGGCTCGAGGTTCAGATTTTGCAGAGCGGGGTGTTAACGGTGAAGCCACCCTACCTCGTTGTGACCATTGTGGTAGACTCCATTTGGAGAGTGTCGTGCTAGATTGGGAGTTTGTTTTGCATGCGGCCAGCGGGAGCCATTTGCGAGGAACGTCTATCAAGGGAAGTGCGGATGTTCTGACTCGACGCCCGAGGATCGTGGTGGTTCATCACCCTACTGACTATGCGCCTGCGAGCGTGCCTATGATTAGAGTGGGCGGTAGCCGGTATATCCTTAACCTCTAGAGTTTTGGTATGCTTGTTATGATGATCTCATTATTGTGTGCTATGCGGATAGCATTGTGATATGTGTGAGTTAGAATGCATGGTTAGTTGGAAGGATACGTATGGAGGCATGGTAAGTGTGAACCTTGGACTATTTCACGGTGAGACCTTAGAGGTAAGGTCGTCTTGAGTAAAAGATTCGTTTTATGTTTGACCTTTTTAAGGGTGAGTAGTATCATTGGGATTTATTTGTGTGATAAGTCGTGGGTAGTGTGAGATGGAAGTGGTAGCTTTCATGATGTGAATTAGTAAGATTGTTCGAATCGGGAACAAGAGTTTGGCACGTTGGGGTCGGGTTTAGGACCATTTGCGGGTCAACCGTAACCGGTTTTAGGTGGGGTCGGTTAGGTGGTCACGGTGGTAGAGTCACGAGGATGCTAGGCCCAGTTTGTATGATCATCGTATGAGTTTGTGGATGTGTTCGACCAGAATCGTTCGTGAAGGCGGTAATGGCCTTAGGGGATATTACGGCTAGTAAGATGACCAAGTTTGGAGGTGGTGACTCGGGTTTTGGGAACCAGGCGATGGCGAAGTGTGGTGCGTATACTAGAAGAGTTCAAGTGTTCGAGAAGGGCACGACGGTAAGGAAGAAGAGGGCGTATGTTATTTTCGTGGCCGTGGCATTGGCATTGGCAACTTGTTAGAGGAACTTTATCGTTATTCGACTTGAGAAGGAACATTCGGGACGAATGTTTCTAAGGAGGGGATAATGTTATACCCCGTTTTTCCAGAGTATTTACTTATGGACGTACGTACTAAATTTGAGCCTTAGGAGAGGCATTGGATTCTAAATTTGGAGCCGCAGTGCGATTAGAGTCGTTTTAAATGAAGCGTTTCCACGACTACGTTGGGAAAATTCCGGCTATGTCATTTAGTATTTTTGCGGATTTTTCCGAGCGGAACATTTTTGGACCAACGGGAGGTGACACTTGTCACCTCATTGGACTCAGAGGAGGCTTGGCTCGGCGATTGGCTCCTCTTTTGTGCCTTGCTTTGTGGCTTGTTTTGTGGAGTGTTGTGTGGAGTGTTTTGTGGGTGCACTTTGCTTGATATTGGCCTTACACTTGCCTTGCACATGGCTTGATCTTGGCCATTGGTTGGCTTTTGGATTTGCTATAAATACCCCCTCTTTGAAGACTTCTTCATCCACTCTTCACTTGCCTAAGTCTTGAGAACCCTCCCCCTCCTCTTGTTGACTCTCGTCAAGAGCTCTCTCCTTGAAAGTGGCCTTTGGCCGTGAGGTCTCCCTCCTTGTGAGTCTAGTAGTGGTACCCACTGCTAGTTGTTTTCGTATAATACCCCCTTGTTGTGGTATAGAAATACTCCTAGTATTGTTATAATGCCCAAAATACCTTAGCCTTGTACACTTGTAGTATTCCAAAGATACCTCTTTCGTAGAGTCAGGAAATACTACCTTTTGTCCTTTTAGTCTCAAACCGAAACCACTAAGGAAATCTTCATAGTTGGTTGAAGTATTTTGAGTAGAAGTTGGTTAGAACTTAAGGGTTGTTTGGAGTGGTTTGGAGCGCACGGAGTGGAGCTAAACCTTGCTCAGGATCGACATTATAACTTGGATAATTTTGGGCTTATCGAGGTAATTATCTTGTCCCTCTATTGTAATTGGAAATTACATGTTTGGTTGACTATATAGTTGTTGTATACTATATATGGAACTACTTAGTATTCGGCGATGTCTTTTGACTTAAGCTGAAGAATAAAAGCCCAATGAATGTATTTACATGGGTGTGTGCGGTAGAATTGTGTAGTATTACTGAGTAGAATTGTACACGTCGGGTAGGCGTGTAAACCCCACACGGTTGGCTTGGTAGTAGGCCTCGATAGAGGAGGAGATTTCTGTTGTTGCGGGGAGAGTCTTTGAATTTTACGTAGAAAGATAGAAACTTGTGTTTTGGGGTTAATAGGCGTTTTGACCTTTATAGGTGAAAGTACTAAGAGTAGCGTATTCTCGAGGAGTGGAAAGGGCTAGCAAGGTTGTAGTACTTGGAGCATTTTGCTTATTGTCGATAAATCGTCGCGAGGTATGTGAACCTCTTCCTATCTTTTCTAGCATGATTGTTGTGAACTATGTAGTACGGTAGCGTCATGTGCTAAGTGATTTGGTTGGTTTAAAACATAGGGTGTTATAATAGCTTTATGGGAAGTTAGTTATAACGACCTTATGTAAGTGAAAATGGTTTCTTGATGTTAGAAGTTAAGAGACTTGATCTTATAAGATAAGAGACTTAACTTATTTGTTTTAATGTGGATGTTTGTGTGAAACCTCATTCGTGGGTAATGAGTACTTGGTTTTAAAGGGATAATGTTTCTTGATTTCGGAATCGGAATGTGTATCGACAGGACCAACTGCGGCGTTAATAAAGGAAATGTATTGAATAATGATGTGTTGTATTAAAACCAGTAGAAACCTCCATCTGCATAGAAGCTAAGATGAGACAAAATGATATTACATTTTCTAGATCATGGCTGCCGTAATAAGATCGTTATAAACAAGAATAAACTACTCACGTATATGACATATGTTACTCCATTGTTATAAAAGGAATCAAGTGATTAAGTTTGGGAACTATGAAACCATTTGAAAATGAGAAGCTTGAGTAATTGAAACTAGGCAAGCGGAACTTAGGAAAAGAATGTTGTTACTTGATTTTGAAAAGGAAGGTGGGTTGGTCATTCTAATACTACGGTATCGGGTGACTTTTATAAAAGTAATGGATCTCTTTTAAAAGAACTTAACGTATGTAGTACTTTGGGGTTAAAAACCGGACTTTGGCACAAAATGAAAGTACTTTGAGTTGTGTGAAACTTATATGCTTGTTGTTGTGAAACTTGCCTATGCTTGTGATGATAGCCTTTATTGTACAATCGTTGTGTTTTACGTATTCTGCGTCTCGATAGAGGTCGGTTGGTAGTTGAGAACTTACTTGGGCGTCTTGGCGGTGGCGGAGAAATTCCAGTGCGTTCGCGTTGATAGTATTATTGTTGTTAATCGCTTTGGACATGCGACACGATCGTGGCGCGCGGGTATGCTTCCATTTTGGTTAAGGTCTTGTGGTTGTCGCTTTGGATATCTTGACACGATCGTGGCGCGCGGGTATGTTTCCATTTTGATTATCGCGCTTGTGATTTCCACTTTGGACATCACGACACGATCGTAGCGCTGCGGGTATCGTCTGTTATACCCGTATTTCCGGGGTATGTACGTAAAGGAATACGTAAAAAGTTTTGGTCTTAAAGTTAGGCCTTGGGCGATTTTTAGGCACTACTACAAAGCGAGCGGTTTTTCGACGAAAGCGTTTCCACGAACTTTCATAGGATAAATTCGACTATGTCATTTCTTATTTTTGCGGATTTTTAGAGAGGCGTAACACTTTGGACCAATGAGAGGCGACACTTTCCACCCTACCATTGGTGGACTTGTCGCGGCAATAGGGCGATTGGATGCAAGCCTTGTCATAAAGTTGGCTAGATATTTTGTGTGCAAGTTGGCCAGGACACTTGCCTAAATCCTCGCCTACACTTGCCTTGCACTTGGCATAATCTTGGCCATTGGTTGGCCATGTCTTGACCTATAAATACCCCACTTGTTGAAGAGTTATTTCATCCTAAATTGAGCAATCTACCTAAGTCTCAAATCCCTCCTCTCCTCTTGTTGTTTCGTCCAAACACACCCTCCCCTTGAGAAGCTTGGCGAGGCTACCCAGCCTAACTGGCAGAAACCTACCCCTCCCTTGGTAGAAAAGTTGCCTTCTTGTATTGTTATAATGCCCAAAATACCTAGCCCAAATACCTTAGCACTTAGTAGAAGTTGTGAAGAACTTCTAAGGTTTCCTTGGAGCATCTGACTTAGGAGCAAAACCTTGCTCGGTGCGACTTTTCTAGGATATTATTGGGCTTAGGAGTAACTAATCCTAACCCTCTTTTGAATTAAAGAATACTTCTTGTTGTAGAATAAGAATAGTATAAATACTTAGAAGTATATCACGAATAGAATTGAAGTGTTAATCACTTAGAAGGGTTTAAAGAAGAATAATCAGCGTACTTACATGAATTTGTTTTCTGATGAACTTATATAACTCATGGGTAGGGTTGTGCTGCCCAGACTTTCCGTAAATTGAGGACCCTCTGTTTAGAATGACCTTGAGTAGTCTTTAATAGATATCTGTGACTATTATGGTGACTCTCTGTGTGACATATTGACTTGGCGGTGGTTTTTTGAGAAGGTATGTGATTCTTCCTAAAGCATGATATTTTACAATATGTATATAGTACGGTAGACGTACATGTGTTAAGCGAATAATACTTACGGTAATGCCTCACGGCTTAAGCTTTGAATAATACTTACAGCAATGCCTCACGGCTTAAGCCTAAATAATAAGAAGCGAAAACATTTCAAAGGACTCTGAACCTTTTATTATGAGAGGAGGACTAATTGGTTTTAAACGAAGCTTAAGAGTTATACTAGCTTTATGGGAAGTAAGTATAACACTTAAGATTGATAAAAGAAACAAGTTTGCCTATGTGTTTATAATGCACTTATATTGTGAATAAAAAGATGGTTTGATAGGTAGACATGATATGATGCTAGGTGTGTTAGTATCTTTGTAACATTTGTATAGGTGAGTATCCTTGTTGTGCTTGTGTTACTTAAAGGTAAGTTGTTATGTTAGTATACTATCACTCACCTCTTGAGATGATCTAGGGGTTAAAGGCGCCTCCGTCGGGGTAGACTCGGTGATGCAGGACCGTGATTCGAGAATACCTCATGCGGGTCGGGGGCCTATCTTGCGGGCTACGAGTTCGAGGTTAGTATGCGAGGTTATACCTCATGCGGTCTGTGTGGCCATGCGGACGGCGAGTCGGGGCGATGCGGGAGTAGCTACCCTCGATGCGGGGTTGTACCTCATGCGGGCCCGTGAGTGGCCTATGCGGACTCGGGAGTCGAGTTAGGCTTGCGGAATGATGATGAGGCGAGTGGCCTGTTTGATCATTCGCGGCCTAGACAAGACTCATTCTGATTTATTGTTGCTCTTGTTTGTGATGTGGCACTATATGCGGTTTCCTTGGTTGTTTCATACATATCTGGCGGTTTTAAAATGATATGTTTCATTTAAGTACTTTCTGATTTCGCATACTTAGTACTGTTATCTTGACCTCGCCGAGCTGCGTTCATGCTGCGGTAAGGGCGAGTGCTAGATCCGCATCCTTAGGATCTCTACGTTGGTGTCGAGCTCCGTCTCTTGGAGGCTCTACTTTTGGTATGATCTCCTGTTGTAGTTAGTTTTATGCGATCGAGTATGGCGGGGAACTGTCGCCATAGTTATATATTTCCTTAGATATGCGTAGTCATGTTTATGCGATTGTCGGATGTAGCGCTAAAACATGATTATATATATATCTTAGAAAGGCCACGTTTTCTCACAATCGTGTCTTGTTTTATAAAGCTTCATGTCTTGCTTTATGTTTTTGATTACTACGATGTATGACTACTTGGGTGCCGGTGAGGCACGATCCACGGGCCGGAATGGGTCGTGACAAAAGTGGTATCGAAGCGATTAATCCTCGGAAAGTGTCTGACCGTATCTAGTAAGTCTTGATTATCGGTGTGTTGTGCACCACCAATGTCGAGGCTATAGGATATTTAGGATTGGTTTCCATTCTTCTCATTACGAGATCGTGCTTTAGAGGCGTGTTATAGGTTGGACCCTAACGTATTCCTTTCTATGCTGATTATGCCTCGCGTAAAACCGGGCCCGAAGGGCAAAGGCGGTGAGGCGCTAGCGAGACACCAGTCACGAGGGCTCGAGCCGGTCTATACGAGGCGGCGAGTTCTATGACGCCCGCCCAGCCACACGAACCCGCAGTACCAGCGCCTCGCATCCCGCGATGCAGGGCGGAGAGTTAGGGTCTGAGAGATAACCCAGCTTTTGGCTAAAGTTGTGGCGTCGAGAGAGGTGGATCACGGCGGTTCGATTCAGCTCGGCTCGATCGCGCCGTGGTACACGAGGCGAGATAGTTTGAGGCTACGAGACTTAACGGTGTAGCCGCGGAGTTTTATGGATCGGCGGGAGGATGATCGCGAGAGTTCATCCGTCGGCAGGATTTTGAGAGTGATCGGCGTCGGAGGCGAGTGCGTGATCTTTGGTTCCACATAAATGCGTGACACGCGATCGATTGGTTTGATTCATGGGAGTTATCCGGGAGAAACCAGCGTCCCAGTGCAGGATGAGTTCTCGGAGGCTTTCCTCGCTCAACTTGCCTCGCGGATGAGGAGGCGCGGTGATAGATTTTTACTCTGCGAGCGAGAAGGGCCTTTGTCGAAGTACAATGTCGAGTTTGATTCTTTGGCTCGATATGTCGGCATTAGTAGCAGATATGGAGGATAGGGTGCACTATGTCAGGCTGAAACGACTATATGGCCGAAGTCATGTGCGGGGTTTCTCTCGGTAGGGTATGGACATTACGCGTGCGAGCTCACGCCCTTGGATGCGAGAGCGCGAAGGTCGGCGAGTGGGCGATGCGGCGAGAAGAAGGCGGGGCGGGAGGGTCTTACGGTGGTTATCGTGGTGGCGGCCTCGGCGGCGATCTGGGTCGCACCACGGCCGGCCTGAGCACTCTGCACCGTCCTCGGCCACGGCCCGCGATTTCGGCGGGCGGGGCCGAGGCTTGAGCGTCGAGTAGCGAGAGTGCGGCGCTGGGACCACCCAGTGTGGCCGTCGGTAGATCCCATTCAGGAAGTGTGGTACTACTTTTGGATCTTATTCTGATTGTAGCGGCGAGGTCACTTTGGCGGGCTGTCAGGCCAGGCGTGGCGGTGGAAGAGCTCGACGCCCGAGTTACATTGCGCTTCTTCATCTCCTACGATTACTCGCCCGGGCGGGGTGCTCGTGGGTCGGCCAGTCGCGGCGAGTCGTGGCTCGAGTCCCGATTCTAGCGGTCCTCGAACGCATTTATGCTTTGTCGGTAAGCGGGATCGGAGGCCTCGCTGATGTAAATCACGGGTACCTTATCGGTTCTAGGTTTGATATTTATGCCTTGATAGATCCGGGTTCTACTGTCCTATATATCTCCCTGTTGCTAGTAGGTTAGGGATGAGCACGAGTCCATGACCGCTTTCGAGGTAGCTACGCCGATGGTGATTCGGTGGTAGCTCGGCGGGTATATAGGGCTTGTCTGTGACCATTCTGATCGTCGGACCCTGGCGGAAACTTGATAGAGTTGGAGATGATTGACCGGCGTGATTATGGGGATGGATTGGCTAACCTTTTGCTATGCCAATGTAGACTATGAGAAAGTAGTGCGGTTCCAGTTTCTGAGGAGCCGGTTGTTGAGTGGGAGAGCACGGTATCGCCGAGGTAGGTTTATTTCCTACCTCGAGGCTAGGAAGATGGTGCGAAGGGTATATCTACCATCTAGTTCGGTGTTTGATCGAGGCTGCGGTGCCAGATTTTCCGTCGATTCGATGGTCACGAAGTTCCCAGGCGTGTTTCGGATGACCTCCGGGTATCCTCACGAGAGGAGATCGAGTTTTGTATTGATGTGTTGCGGATACTCGGCTTTATTTCCATTCCGCCATCTGAGAATGGCACTGCCGAGTTGAGAGAGTTGAAGGATCGGCAGGGATTTGCTAGAGAAGGGCTTCATTAGGCCTAGTGTTTCTCCGCAGGGGCCGTATTGTTCGTGAAGAAGAAGGGCGGGGCCAGCTGCGTGTGTGTCGATCTGAGCGGTGAACAAGGTGACCATTAAAACGAATACCCCTTCCTAAGTTGATGATTTGTTCGACGATTGCGAGTGCGAGATGTTTCTCAAGATTGATCTGCGATCGGGCTATCATCAGTGCGAGTCGAGAGGTGGATGTCCACAGGATCGCATTCGGACGTGCGGGCATTATGAGTTCAGGTCATGTCTTTTGGGTTGACGATGCTCGCGGTATTCATGGATTTGATGAGCGAGTGTTCAAACCATTTTTGGACACATTTGTGATAGTGTTCATTGATGATATCTTGGTTTATTCGCTCGGGCGAGGAGCATGCGGAGCATTTGAGGGTATCTTGTGATTCTCGAGACCAGCGATTATCGCCAAGTTTTCCAAATGTGAGTTTTGGTTAACCCGATGGCGTTTCTTGGGCATATTAGCCGGTGATGGCATTCGAGTTAATCTGGCAAGATCGGCGATCGGGACTTGGCCTGAACTCTACTCAAGCGAGGTTCGCGATTTTACGGGCCTTGCGAGTATTATCGGTTCGTGGAAGTTTGCTTTATCTACGCACCATTGACTAGGTGACTCGAAGCGGCCAAGTTTGATGGGTGATGCTTGTGGCGAGGTTTCGATTCTTTGAAAGAAGAGACGGCAGCCCGTTCTTACTCTTCGGAGGTCGGATGGTTATCGTGTATTGTGATGCGTCGGGCATCGGGTTGGGATAATGTATTGATGCGGCATGGCGGGGTTATAGCATATCGTCCGGCAATTTGAAGAAACACGAGGAACTACCCGCGTGATTTGGAGTTAGCGTAGTGATTCACGCTTTGAAGATCTGGAGGCACTATTTGTATGGGGTTCACGTGGATATTTATCTGAGACCACAAGAGCCTCGGTATATCTTGGCCAGAGGAGTGAACTTACGGCGAGGCGGTGGTTAGAGTTGCTTAAGGATTCGATGTTGATATCTATACCACGGGAAGGCGATGTTGTGGCGGATGCTCTGAGTCGTAGGTCGATGGGAGCCTATCGGATGTGCGGCTAGAGAGGAGGGACATGGTTCGTGATTTGCATCGATTAGCGAGCCTTGGTGTCCGTTTGATTGATTACGATAGCGGTGGGGTTAGAGTTAGTGAGGTTGCAGTCTTCCATCGTCGAGGAGGTGAAGAGGCGATTCGAGATCCGGCTTTGATTCGATATCGTGATCTGACTCTTCGTGAGGGCAAGGGTCCTTTTGGTAGCACGATGGGGTGCTAAGGTTTGAGGCGGTATGTGTTCGGATGTTTGAGGACTTGGCGAGTTCTTGGGGAAGCACCTGCGGTAGCGTTACTCTATCCATCGGGTCGACCAAGATGTACCACGACCTTAGATCGTGTATTGGTGGGATGGCTTGAAGAGGGCGTTGCGAGTTAAGTAGCTCGATGCGTGTTGTCGGCGGTGAAGGTAGAGCACGAGGCACGGTGGTTTATTCTGACGATAGAGATCCCGCACGGAAGTGGGAGGTAATCAACATGGACTTCACGGGATTACCTCGCTCGGAGGAGACATGATTCTATATGGGTTATCGTCGGCGGTGGCGAAATCAGCCCACTTTCTTCCCGTCGGGGCGACTTTTGGTGAGATTATGCGGACTTTACATCAGAAGATCGTCGGCTGCATGAGTCCTACGATCATATCGACAGAGGAGCCGATTTACGCCAACTGGAGAGTCCTTCCGCAGGGTTTAGGGGCGGTGAGCACAGTCTGCATTTCATCCACGAGACGGACGGACGAGGCGAGCGCACTATCGGACTCTTGAGGATATCTTTGCGAGCTGTGTTATTGACCGATGGTAGTTGGGAGGATCATTTGCCTCTGGTTGAGTTCGCGTATAATAATAGCTACCACTCAGGTATTCGAGATGGCGCCATGAGGCCTTGTATGGGAGGAAGTGCGGATCGCCTATAGGTTGGTTCGAGGTGGGCGAGAGTGCGGCTAGTGGGACGGTTGGTGCGGCGATGGATAAGGTGAAGCTTATCAAGGCGGCTATTGGCGGCTGAGTCGGCAATGCGTATCACGGATCATCGTCGTCGACATCCGAGTTCGATTGATGATTGGGTTTTCTGAAGGTGTCACCCATGAAGGGTGTGATGAGATTCGGGAAGAAGGAAACTCGGCCGAGTACATTGGGCGTTCAGTTGTCGCGAGGTAGGCAAGGTTGCCTATGAGTTGGATCTGCCGTCCGTCGGAGGCGATGCATCCGGTGTTTCACGTTTCTATCTTTGAGGAGATCGAGGATCCATCTAAGTACATCCGATTGGCGATGTCCAGTGGCCAGGGGTTATCGTATGAGAGATTCCATGCGCGATAATCGATCGTCGGAGTTAAGCGTCTGCGGACGAAGGGCGTGGCTTAGTCAAAGTCTTGTGGCGGAGCAGGCTCGAGGAGGAGATGACGTGGGGCCGAGGAGGACATGAGGCGAAGTATCCTCACTGTTCCCCACCCTCGGGTAATTCACTTTCTACTTGTAAATCTTCATTATCGTTTATGCCTAAGTGTTGTTTATGGTAGTGTGTGGCTTTTGCAAAGCTATTTAAGTTTTGAAGAACCTTATCGTTATCTGTCTTGGGAAGGAACATTCGGGACGAATGTTTCTAAGGAAGGAGAATGTTATACCCGTATTTCCGAGTATGTGCGTAAAGGAATACGTCAAAAGTTTTGGTCTTAAAGTTAGGCCTTGGGCGATTTTTAGGCACTACTCATAAGCGACGGTTTTTCGCGAAAGCGTTTCCACGACTTTCATAGGATAAATTCGGCTATGTCATTTCTTATTTTGCGGATTTTTAGAGGCGTAACACTTTGGACCAATGAGAGGCGACACTTTCCACTCTCATTGGTGGACTATCGCGGCAATAGGGCGATTGGATGCCAAGCCTTGTCATAAAGTTGGCTAGATATTTTGTGTGCAAGTTGGCGAGACACTTGCCTAAATCCTCGCCTACACTTGCCTTGCACTTGGCATAATCTTGGCCATTGGTTGGCGTGTCTTGACTATAAATACCCCTTGTTGAAGAGTTATTTCATCCTAAATTGAGCGATCTACAAGTCTCAAATCCTCCCTCTCCTCTTGTTGTTTCGTCCAAACACACCCTCCGCCAGAAGCTTGCGAGGCTACCCACCCCTAGCCTAGCGAAACCTACCCCACTCTTGGTAGAAAAGTTGCCTTCTTGTATTGTTATAATGCCCAAAATACCTAGCCCAAATACCTTAGCACTTAGTAGAAGTTGTGAAGAACTTCTAAGGTTTCCTTGGAGCATACAACTTAGGAGCAAAACCTTGCTCAGTGCGACTTTTCTAGGATATTATTGGGCTTGCAGGGTAACTAATCCTAACCCTCTTTTGAATTAAAGAATACTTCTGTTGTAGAATAAGAATAGTATAAATACTTAGAAGTATATCACGAGAATAGAATTGAAGTGTTAATCACTTAGAAGGGTTTAAAGAAGAATAATCAAGCTACTTACATAGAATTTATTTTCTGATGAACTTATATAACTCAGGGTAGGGTTGTGCTTTTGACTTTCCGTAGAATTGAGGACCCTCTGTTTAGAATGACCTTGAGTAGTCTTTAATAGATATCTGTGACTATTATAGTGACTCTCTGTATGACATATTGACTTGGCGGTGGTTTTGAGAAGGTATGTGATTCTTCTAAAGCATGATATTTTACAATATGTATATAGTGCAGTGAGGCGTACATGTGTTAAGCTGAATAATACTTACGGCAATGCCTCACGGCTTAAGCTGAATAATACTTACGGCAATGCCTGGCTTAAGCCTAAATAATAAGAAGCGAAAACATTTCAAAGGACTCTTGAACCTTTTATTATGAGAGGAGGACTAATTGGTTTTAAGCGAAGCTTAAGAGTTATACTAGCTTTATGGGAAGTAAGTATAACCACTTAAGATTGATAAAAGAAACAAGTTTGCCTATGTGTTTATAACAGACTTATATATTGTGAATAAAAGATGGTTTGATAGGTAGACATGATATGATGCTAGGTGTGTTAGTATCTTGTAACATTTGTATAGTTGAGTATCCTTGTTGTGCTTGTGTTACTTAAAGGTATGTTGTTATGTTATTATAATATCTCTCGCCTGTTGAGATGATCTGGGGTTAGGCGCCTCCGTCGGGAGTAGACTCGGCGATGCAGGACCGTGATTCGAGAATACCTAAATGCGGGTCGGGGGCCTGTGCGGGCTCACGAGTTCGAGTTAGTATGCGGGGTTATACCTCATGCGATGCAGTGGCCCGTGCGGACCGAGTCGGGGCGATGCAGGAGTAGCTACCTCGATGCGGGGTTGTACCTCATGCGGGCCCGTGTGAGTGGCCTATCACGGACTCGGGAGTCGAGTTGAAACTGCGAGAATGATGATGAGGCGAGTGGCCTGTTCGATCATTCGCGGCCTAGACAAGACTCATTCTGATTACTATTGTTGCTCTTGTTTGTGATGTAGCACTATATGCGGTTTCCTTGGTTGTTTCATACATATCAAAACTGGTTTTAAAAATGATATGTTTCATTTAAATACTTCTGATTTCGCATACTTAGTACTGTTATGCGACCTCGCCCGAAGCTGCGTTCATCTGCGAGTAAGGGCAAGCAGTGCTAGATCCGCGTCCTTAGGATCTACGTTGGTGTCGGGAGCTCCATCTCTTAGGAGGCTCTACTTTTGGTATGATCTCCTGTTGTAGTTAGTTTTGTCTGATCGGGGTATGGCGGGGCTGTCCGCCATAGTTATATATTTCCTTAAGTGCGTAGTCATATTTATGCGATTCGGATGCTTGCTAAAACATGATTATATATATATCTTAGAAAGCGCGTTTTCTCACCTAATCGTATCTTGTTTTATAAAGCATTTCATGTCTTGCTTTATGTTTCAGATTACTCGATGTATGACTACTTGGGTGCCGGTAAGGCGCGATCCGAACCGGAATGGGTCGTGACCGTCCGTTGGAATGTTGTCTTATTTTTCCCTTTGGACATCGGCGACGTATGCGCGCAGGTATGCTTCCATTTGGATTCTTTGTCTTGTTGTTGAGTCACATGGACATGTCTACACCGATCAAATTAGGGGCATGTGGCCATGGGACATTAGTATTGTGTTGCATCATGGACATGTCTACCGTCTGATTAGGAGGCATGCGGCCATGCTGAACACGATTGATGTTGTGGGCGTGAGACCCGTAGTTATATTGGAGTGATGGCGTTTTATGTTGTGAATCGTAGTTTGGTTATCATACATGTCTCTGCTTTATATAGACTAGTATGATTTCATTTCGATGTTATGCGTTTCACATACTTGGTACTGTTATGCCGACCTCCTTGAGGCTGCGTTCATCATGGTAGAGAATCGATGCGTGGATCCTCATAGGATCACGGTTAGTACATTTGAAGCTCAGTTTCTCGGAGGCTTATCTTTGTAGATGTTCCAGAGTTGTAGGTTCTTGTACATTGAGGTATGGCGGAGCCCCTGTCGTCATAGTTAATATATCTTAGAAGTGCATGTAAATCTTTGTTGTGGGCGGGGTTGTAAAGATTAAAGCTATTCGGAGTTTTATGTATATCTTTTGAAAACATTGTTTTGGTTGCTTTGTTTATTCATTTATCTCTTGTTAAATGACTCTTGTTTTGTGTTCGCTGATTTTCTCTGATGTTTGTATCACTAGGGTGCGGTAAGGCACGATGGCCCGGGCAGTCGTTACAATAATAGTATTCGGGCTTTTTGTAAGTATAACCTTAGAATACTACAAGGTATATGGCTAAGGTAATTTGGGCATTATAACAATACTTTTGAGTATTTCTAACAAGAGGGGTATTATCTGAGACAACTAGGCTGGTACACTCTCGGCTAGCACCCCTAGAGGGGTGCTCTCGGCCACAGGGAGGCCTCGGCCGAACTCAGCATGAGGAGGGAGAAGGAGAGCTTTGAGACTTAGGCAATTTTGTGGATGAATTAGTCTTGAAAGGTGGGTATTTATAGGTCAAGTGAAGGCTGACCAATGGCGAGATCTTGCCAAGTCTGAGGCAAGTGTAGGGCCAGATCTTGCCAAGTGCACTTATCCATCTACCGCCGAAATATCCTACCAACCCGGCCGAACAATGGCCATTCGCCACCCGTTTACGCCTAAGGTGTTCCAGTGAGAGGGTGACAAGTGTGCCACTGCTTGTTGATCCAAAATGTTTCGTCTACCGGAAAAATCCGCAAAATTAAAAATGACATTGGAATGTAACGAACGTTAGGGGCGATTCGGTGCCTTACCGGGCACCTGGTGATACAACATCGAGAGAAAAACGTGAAATAAAAACTTAGACATGCAATGATAGATATAATAATAAGCAGGCCAGCAAAGCGGTTGCCTTGGTATATCATAAAACACGAGCAGTTTAATCCTTTTACAACCACGCCCGTTGATGCTACAGACCTCACAAGATTTGCGACTATGGCGGGGCGGTTCGCATACCACAGATGTACAGAACCTGACTCAGAACACATGCAAAAGATAAGCCTCGGAGAAAGCGGAGCTTCCAGCGCTGGCGAGATCCAGGCGAGGATCCACGGCCGATGTACCTCTACTGCGGCATGAAGCGCGGCCCAGGAAGTCGATCTGCCAGTGCAGTATGTGGCGTAAATCTGCGATTAAATCATAACGATCTATATAAGCGGGAGGCATGTATGATAACCAAAATACGATTTAACATCGCGATCAAGTCGAGGACTCGCGCCTCAAGTCACCACTCGAAATATAACTATGGGTCTCACGCCCCTATCCATCGTGTTCGCATCGCAGCACGTGCCGGAATCTTGCGTCGGTGTAGACATGTCGTGATGCAACACGATAATGCTCAAAGCGCGTGGCCGCGTACCGAATCTGCGTCGGTGTAGACATGCCCGTATAACCTCGATATGATATCTGGGTGGTCAACCGCGCGCGTGGCCACGTGCCGGAATCTTTGCGTCCGGTGTAGAACGTCCATGTTGCGGTAATAACCATATATCGGTAATCAACGACGCGTGGCGCGTGCCGGGAATCTGCGTCGGTGTAGACATGTCCGTAGACATCAACAACAAGCGATAATCAAAATGGAAACATACGTGGAATTCTCCGTGCTGCCCGACGCCGTCAGTAAGTTTCAACAAGTCAGCGGCCTGTCGAGACGCGGTAACACGAAATACCGCGCGCACAACAAAGGCTATAAATCATGGCGTGGCAGTTTCACAACAACAAGCATAGGCGAGTTTCACTGACAACAAGCGTAAGCAAGTTTCACAACAACAAGCAGTTTAGGCACTCAAAGTACTTTCATTTTATGCCAAAGTCGGGTTTTAACCCGAAGTACTACATACGTTAAGTTCTTTTAAAGAGATCCATTACTTATAAAGTCACTCGATGCAGTAGTATTAGAATGACCAACCATTTCTTTTCAAAATCAAGTAACATTCTTTTCCTAAGTTCGGTTGCCTAGTTTGATTAGTCAAGCTTCTCATTTTCAAATGGTTTCATAGTTCCCAAACTTAATCACTTGATTCCTTTAGAACAATTGAGTAACCTATGTCATATATGTGAGTAGTTTATTCTTGTTTATAACGATCTTATTACAGCAGCCATGATCAGAAAATGTAATATCATTTTGTCTAAATCTTAGCACATGCGGATGGAGGTTTCTCTTGGTTTTAATACATCATTATTCAATACATTTTCCTTTATTAACGCTGCGGTGGTGCATCGATACGTTCTGATTTAGAAATCGGTAAAACATTATCCCTTTAAAACCAAGTACTCATCACTCGCGAATGAGGTTTCACGACATCCACATTAAAACAAATAAGTTAAGTCTCTTATCTTATAAGATCAAGTCTCTTAACTTCTAACGTGATAAACCATTTTCACTACATAAAGGTCGTTATAACTAACTTCCCGTAAAGCTATTATAACACCACATGTTTTAAACCAACCAAATCACTTAGCACGTATGCGTCTGCCGTACATAGTTCACAACAATCATGCTAGAAAAGATAGGAAGAGGTTCACATACCTGCGACGATTTATCGATGATAAGCAAAATGCTCAAGTACTACGACGCGCTGGCGGTTTCCCGCTCGAGTAGAATACGCTACTCTTAGTACTTTCACATAAAGGTCCTGGCGTCTATTAACCCCAAAACACAAGTTTCTATCTTTCTCTGAGAAAATTCGGACATACACATGGCAGCGTAAATCTCTCTCTATCGGTAGGCTGCAGCTTGACGAGGTTTTACGTCTAGCAGGGCGTGTACAATTACTGATAATACTACGAAGTCTCTTGCTGATCCACATGTAAATCTGATTCGATTCTTTCTTTACATTGAGCTTAAGTCAAAAGACATTGCAGCATAATGTTGATTACCTATAGTATCATGACTATATATTAACAAGCGTGTAATTTCCAATTTACAATAGAGGACAAGATAATTACCTCGATAAGCCCGTAATTATCAAGTTATAATGTCGATCTGAGCAAGGTTTAGCTCTTGCTCGTGCGCTCCAAACCAGCAAACAACCATAGAAGTTACTTGGCCCTGCTCAAATCTGACCAATTTAAGAAGATTTCCTTAGGGTTTCGGTTTGAGACTAAAAAGGACAAAGGTAGTATTTAGGACTCTACGTAAAGAGGTATCTTTGGAATACTACAAGGTGCAAGGCTAAGGTATTTTGGGCATTATAACAATACTAGGAGAAGTATTTCAATACCCTGAGGAGGGTATTATCGTAAACAACTAGGCTAGGGGGTACCCATGGTTTACATGAGGAAGAGGAGGGTTTCGGCCAAGGCAAATTTTAAGGGGAGAGGCTCTTGGGCGAGAGTCGACAGAGGAGGAGGTTTCCAAGACTTGGAAGATTTTTGGATGAATGAAGTCTTGAGAGAGGTATTTATAGGAAAGCCGGCGACGAGGGCGAATCGAGCCGTATGCAAGGCAAGTGTATGGCCGCGAGCCAAGTACACTACAACCTACTCCATGAAACATTGCACGAGCAAGCCACAAACAAGGCACAAACAAGGCGAAAACAAGGAACGATTATGCGAGGCCAGCGTCCTGCGGGCGCCCCAGGTAATCAGCACTTCAGCTTTGCGATGTGAGGTGACACGTATCACCGCTCCATTGGTCCAAAATATTTCGTCTCTCGGAAAAATCATAAAAATAAGAAAAGACATGGCGGAATTTTCCTACATGAGTTATGTAAAGCGTTTACGTCAGCGACTCTAGCAGGGTGTTGTGCACAAATGTCATTCGGCCAGCCACTGGCGGGGTGACCGTGTCGCCCTCACTGTAGCCCTCATAAAGCGTCTTAGAAAAATATCCTGATGGCCAAAATCTCAAAACAAAGTGGGCCACAAATAGTAAATTTCTCCGTGGGCCCAGTGACCATTCAGAAAATAAAATCTCAAAATTCTAATATAATCTATGAAGTCGAATACCAAATCACGGAATCAATTCCATTAACGAACCTTTTTCTTCACAAATAAGGAAACTTTTATGAAAACTCGCATCTTTCTTGCTTTTCAAAATTTACATTGCTCTCTGCGTGCGTCCTCGCATACATACCACGCAACTACGGTATAACATTCTCCTCGCCGAAACATTAAGTCGAATGTTCCTTCTCAATCCGGATAACGATAAAGTTTCTCTAACAGTTCTTGCGCTTGTGCAACCGACTAATCACGCGTTCTCTTATACAACTCGTTGTACCTTCCTCGAACACCGAACTCTCGATGCGTACCATACGCCGGTCATTACTTAGTTCGAAAATCTCGGAGTCACTTCCTCAACTTGGTCATCTTACTAACCTCAAACTTGTTAAGGCCATTCCGGCCTTTGAACGGCGCTCCGGTCGACGCGTCCACGAACTCATCGATGATCATACAAACTTGGGCCTAGCATCCTCGTGACCCTACCACTGGCGGGACCACTGAGAGCTGACCCACCTCGAAGCCGGGTTCTGGTTGACCAAAATGGTCCTCAACCCGACCCTGACGCGCCGAACTCTTGTTCCCGATCGGAACAATCTTACTAATTCACGTCGTAGCTACCACTTCCGTCTCCACACTACCGCGGACTTATCACGCAAATAAATCCCGTATACCACTACTACGATGAGGGTCAAACACAAATAAATCTTTAACTCGAGCGACCTTACCCACAGGTCTCGGTCGTGACATAGTCTAAGGTTAGCAGCGTACCGTGCCATCGTATCCACGACTAAAGCATGTTTTCTAACTCACGGTTAACGCGCTATTCGTATATAGCACGTAATAATGAGACCGTCATATGAAGCATACCAAAACTCTAGAGGGTTAAGGATATACACCGAAGCTACAGCTCACTCCTAATCGCAGGCACGCCTGCAGTGCATGCTATCAAAGCGATGAACCAGCTGGTTGTCCGGTGTTTGAGTCGTAACTATCAGTGCTACCCTTGGTGGACGTTCCTCGCAAAATGGCCTGCTGTCGCAAAATAACAAGCTCCTGGCACCACGACACTCCGAGAAATCACGGTCTACGCATCGACCAACAAGGTAAGGGGTAAGCCGCGTCAGCCCAACACCTTGCCACTTACCTTGCTGAAACACGAACCATGGAGCCACGACTGCTCCAGAATACTCACGGAGGTTGTGGAGGAC